>JAIUZE010012048.1:0-68195 GCA_022085475.1 Heliosperma pusillum | reverse complement strand
TCTATATCTATATATATATATATATATATATATATATATATATATATATATATATATATATATAGAGTCAAGATCCGGTGCAAACGACCACTCGGTGGAAACGGTGCAAATGAACTAACTATTCAAAAGCTCACGTGCATAACTACATGTTTCTATCCTTCATCCTTGCCATTTACACTAATAACTTTATCTCCTTCCTCCCGATTTACCACCACCACCACCATTAGACCCCGCCATAACCAAACACCGCCACCATCAGGCCACACCGCTGCAATACTTAACCGCCTCCACCGTCGGCGTCAGTGAGTCGTCCTTGACTCACTCACAGCAACGTCTTAATTGACTCACTTATAATAACAGTATAATCACTCAATCACCTGAAATCATGCACAAGCACCACTACCACTTCCTCAAATAACAATAAAGCTAAGAATACCACCACTCCTAACTCATCATCGGCAGCCAATCAAAATTAGTTTATCTGGTTTATCATTTGATGTATCTCAACCCAGTTTTGATGTACCTAATAACGATGTTTGTGTATCTACATGAAATAGTGGCTAGGTACATCAAATATTAGTCTAGGTACATCAAAGATTAGTCTAGGTACATCAAAGATTAGTCTAGGTACATCAAAAATTATTGCAGATTAGTTGCCGTCGACCAGTATTACCAACGGCGTCGGCGCATAATCGGTAATCAGGCTAGACGTCGGGCAACTTAGGCGACACAACTTACAAATTAAAAAGGTGGATATACATCAAAATCGAATCAAGACACCAATGGCTCCACTTCCCACCGCAATCGGAACCAACAAAGGTCGTCATCGTCACAATGATCGGCGAAGGAGGAGGCGGCCTGATGCTCCGACGAGATGGTCGATTATGATTTGGGGCTGATATATAAATAATTATGTGGGAGATTAAGTTAGATTAAAATGGGGGGTTGTTAGTTTAATGATAATGATGGCAGGGAAACTTGTAAAATGCTGCAAGGTTGGGTTTTATTTGTTAATGTTATACGCAAGTTGTTCATTAAGTTTATTTAGGTAGTTCGTTTTCACTTTTTGCACCGAGTGGTCGTTTCCACCGGATCCTAAATCTATATATATATATATATATATATATATATATATATATATATATATATTGTCATATGTTAAAATTGAGTAAACTAGAGCAAGGACCAAGGATGTCTCAATCCTTGAGTTCAAAAAAAACAAATTTGACAGTATTTGGGTTAGGTGTTGGTCCATAAATTCGTGTTGCAGTAATGGAGTTAATTAAGATCAAATCTGCAATAGTACTCTGGCTAGAGATTTTGTGGAATTAAGATCAAGTCTGCAATATTACCCATTTTTCCTAAGGTTTTTATTCTTTTTATAACAATTCTCTGAAAACTCCATTTGGTCTTACAAAATATATTTTGAAATATTTTTTTGTACATTATCTTTACACAATATAAGGATCTAGTCTATAAACCTCCTCTATACATACCTTTAAATTATAAAGTAGTCCCTTCATTCCCAGTCAGTAGTCTACATTTGCTTTATTTTCCTTCACAAAATAAAATAAGTGTAAATTATTGCTGAAACAGATGGTTTATAAAAAATTTAAAATATCATAGATCACAAAAGCAAAAATGAATTTTCTGGTTGTCAAATTAATTCAAAAATATAGTATAACAGTATTGCAGGAATTTGTCAATGTTTAATTTGTACTTGCTTCGTGTCAACTATTTGTCAATCTTTGGTTAAATATTTTTTTATAAGTAATAGGAAAAGGTAAACAAATGAAGAAAATATAAAAGAGGGACCAACTTAGAAATGTCCTTAGAAGTACTTCTTGTTCATAAGAAATTTCGGTGGAATTTAATATATATACATAAGTCATCTAGAGATGCAATTGGGCACGTGGGCCGTTGCACCAGCACGCCAAAGCACAGCCCACAACCCATTTTTGCACGACAAGGCGTTGACATGGTCCAGCACGACACGACACGCTATGGGCCGTGTGTCGTGCCTCAGCCGAAGTTTGAGAAAAAAGACCGTGCCAAGGCACGACACGACACGCTCAAAATACAAAAAAATTGAGTTAAAGTGGAGGATTTGGTAAGGCACGCGCAAGCATGGCACGACACGCATAGGCCGTGGGCCGTGGGCCGTGCCTAGGCCGCCATTTCCATTTGACTGGCTCGGCACGAAACCCTCTTTCGTGGGCGTAGGCCATGCCATGTTCTTGTCCAAGCACGGTGGCCCGACACGAGACACAACCCGACACGGCCCACTTTCATCTCTAAAGCCATCAAACAAGTTTGGTAATGTACAAATGTCACATGAGTAGTATTTACATCCTTAAATAATACAAAGTACGATTTAAGTATGTTGAGTCTTAGTTATTGGAGTTGAACTCTCATTTCCCTTTTGTACCCTCAAATATATTGGATTTAAGTATTTCCATCACCGTGACCTTAATTCCAATATGTATGATTTGAGTAGTCGATTGAGTCGTAGTTATTGGAGTTGAACTCTTATTCCCCTTTTGTACCCTCATACCTATTGGATTTAAGGTCAAGATGATGGGAGTACATTCCCCATGTGTTGGTTTGCATATGGTAATCTGAATATATATGACGACGTTGTTAGGAGGCGAACGCGTAGCGTTGATCGACCCGGCTGTCAAATATTGTATTCATGCGAGGGGGTGTCATTGTGCTTAACGTACTTGTTTGACTTTACTTGATACCCTCTTCCATTTCCGTTATGCGGGATTTAATATGCTCATTCTCTTTTCGCCCCTTCGCGCCGTTCTTTGATCTGAAACGTTTATCACATGTCGAGTATGAAAATGTTCATCCCGAGTCCCTGGCCAGGTTTAGACTAGGACTGTATTATCATCGTAGTCCTACCGGAAGGATTCGAGCCTAGAGTCATCATGTCAGGCGTAGTACCGATGCTTTGTACATTTGATTTAGCGTGAGAGTACGTTTGATATGTATGGAATGGAAATACGATAGATTGGTTGCATGTATATTTTATGACTATGTACTGTCTTAGATGTTTGATTGTTGATTATCCCTTGTTGTACTATTTCCACGTTGCTAACCTTTTCGGTCATGTGAGGGATATTGGTGAGATGCAAGTCATCTAGTTCTTATATAAGTGCCAAGGTTGCCCTGTTTAATTGTGAGGTATATCTTGGTTCCTCATAAATGTTCACATACACTTATGATGTTGCTTATTACTCTATCATTTGTTAATTCATGAATGACATACATCTATATGCTTATGTGTGAAGTATGCTTATATGGAAGTATGCTTATATGGAAGTATGCTTATATGCTTTAATCGCTACTTTTTTTCTTATAACGTGGTTGGGAGAACCCCGAGTTACTCCTCGCTGACTGTAGCATTCATGTTTCATGAATGAACAGGTTGAAGTCGGTTTTAGTTTTAGGCGAGACATGTATGAGCTAGCGAGCGTTGATACTTCAATGATTCCTTATCACTTAGACTCTATCTTTTGGTTTTATTGTTGTTTTGAGGGACGTAGTTCTCATTGTAGTACATTTACTCTTTATCATATATGTGTTTTAATAACAACGCGTGGTTTGTATAAAAAGTTTTATAACCCCCTCTATTTTTTGTTGCATTTGTGTATATTTATTTTCTCCTATCGCACGGGGTATCACAGTATGCATCATAGCCTATGACACTTGATATATTGTCATTTCACCCTATTTTTCCGCCTTTATTCAGCCTTTTTTAGCTCGCCTTTGACCCTCCCTAATGGCGTTTCTCCATGTTTTACCCTTTTTAGCGCTTCTCTTCTTTTCATCTTGTTTTTGTAGGTAAACCGTCACTTGGGGTGGATTCTACATAGTTTTGACCATCGAGAGGACAATAGACTATATGAAGGACCCACGACACACCCTTGAGGACCCTACATACCCTTGGGGGCCCTACTTGGCATGCCAAAGTTATTCAAAGCCGAGAGGAGCCATAGCGAAGAACACTACAAGAATTCAGCTCTAAGGCGACTGGTTTCAGTCGCTAAAGTAAAATTGGCGACTGAAATAAGTCGCCAGCCCTCCGTCGCAAAGGCTAGTCACCTAAGTAGAACTTTGCGATAAAATTTAGTCGATAAATTGGCGACATACGTTTCGGTCGCCAACTAGCAGGTTAGCGACTGAAGTTGATCGATGATTTCGTCGCTAATTTGGCGACCAAACTTCTTTCTGTCGCCAAATTGGCGACGGACTTCGGTCGCTTACCATGTAACAGCTGTCGCCAATTTGGCGACGGAATTAACGTCGGTCGCCTGCTGGTCGCCAAAGTGAATTACGGATAAGAATGTTTGCGACTGGTTTTCGTCGCCAATTGGTGTTTTCGACCGCCAATTAAACAACCATTTTTCATGCAAATTTCTGTTTTTCTCAAGCCAATTACATGTAAACCTGCATTTAAAAGCCAATTGACAAGCCAACAACAAGAAAAACACACCAAATTTCCAACGTCACATTGCATAACAAATCTTAATCGAAATACAAGTCGCTAAAAGTTTGATTCCAAATGCAACAGAAGTACATGATCAAGGCAAGACACAAACTCAAGACAAGACTCAAAATCAAGACAACAACATCATTCAAGGCAACAACAACAATACAGCCAACACCATGACTAGTTATGACAATGTTTTATTCAGTCCAAGTAACCACCACCTCAGGCCAGCAAAGACAACACCACACCAGCCAGAACAAAGCCTAGCCATCCACTTCCCAAGACTTCGCCACAACAACACACAACCAACAGCAAAACAAACCCAACACAACAACCCTCAGCCACAAACAGTCAGTCACAGTCTTTCTAAACAGGGTCCATGGGGGCCTCACACACTTAAACAAGCCTAACCAACCATCAATCTTAGTCCTAGGGAGGGTCCTCTACAACTTTGTCCAGGATTTCTTCTCCAGGAAATGCATACACAAAAAGTTAGCCTAGGGACAAACTCAAACTGTCCAGAAATCAGTCCTTTTTGCAGTAGTTCAAATGTCACTATCAAACTTTCCTATTTTGATCAAACTAGCTCGAGGGCCTTTTAGCAGGACCTTTGGCATTCATCCCACTTCACTTTAGCTCAAGAATCAAGCTTGAAAGTCCACTCCTTCACCAGATCAACCTAAACAACCCAATTAAGTCAGATTGTCTCATTAGAACTGCTTTTCTACTTTATTGCTTTAGTTCTGAACAATGTAGCTGTTATTTCTGTTTTCTTTTGCAAGCCAATTGTGGCCCTAGGATGTATTGAACGAGTAAGATGTAATCTCATTGCCTATATAAGGCTTATTCCTAATGAATGAAAGGCAGATTTGAAGTAAACACAAAAACTGAAACCATTGTTTCTGTTGATATCTCTTGGCTGTGTGCTTGAGAAACTTTCATTGCTGTGTGCTTGGAAGAGAGCTTAGGTCCTTAGCTGAGTGCTGGGATCAAGGTTCAACCCTCAACCATTGGCTTTGTGCTTTGGTTAAGGTTCCATCCTCTTCTTTCAACATCCAGTCCAACAAAAAGCAGAGCAATTTCTAAGTGTCTAAACTTAGTTCAATTTGTAGTTGTTTTAGCTTGTTTCCTGATTAGTTTCATTGCAATTGGTTATCAGAGCTTTGGTTTGTGAGTTCATTTACCTAACTACATTAAAAACACAAAATCAACCATGAGTGAAGAGAAAATTACAGGTCTTGAAAACACAGTTCAAGGTCTTGTCAGAACTGTGATGGAAGTCTCCAGGTCTGTCAATGAACTTCTTGAGGGCTAACAAAACAATGACACAAGAGGAGGCAGAGGTCGAGGAAGAGGAGCACCTTTCCCACAAGGTGAAGGAAGAAGGAGGCAACATGTAGATCAATTTGAAATGTCAGACTCAGATGGCTCAGATCAAAGTCTTCTCAGACACCAGGACAAAGACATAAAGGTAGAAATCCCTGACTTTCTAGGTAGCATGAACCCTGATGACTTCCTAGATTGGCTAAGGTCTGTAGAAAGAGTCTTTGAGTTTAAAGGATACACTGATAGAAAGGCTTTTAAGGTTGCTATCATGAAACTAAAAGGTTATGCCTCACTGTGGTATGAAAACATGAAAACCTTGAGGGTTAGAGAAGGGAAAGAACCTGTTAAGTCATGGCTCAAACTGAAAAAGAAAATGAGGGCTAAGTTTGTCTCTAGGGACTACACTCAGGACATGTTCATTAAGCTCACTCACCTGAAACAAGACCAAAGACCTGTAGAGTCTTATCTAAGGGACTTTGAACAACTCACATTGCAATGTGAGGTTGTTGAGAAATCTGAGCAAAAGATAGCAAGGTTCTTAGAAGGTTTGGATGAGAGGATAACTAGTAAAGTCAAGCTACAAAATATATACTCCTTTGAGGAAGCTGTCAACTTGTCTTTGAGGGTAGAAAAGTTGGGAAAAGGAAAAGCCAGTGCTTCTAAAACACCTGCTAGAACCCCCACCTTCAAACCCTTTGTAGGAGTCAAGATAGGAGAACCTGTGGTTCCTATTAAGACCCCTTTCAACCCTGATAAAGGCAAGACTATTGATGCAGGCCAAAGAAAAACCACCCCCTCAAAAAGTGTTTTCAATGCCAAGGATATGGACATTTTGCTAGAGAATGTCCATCTAAGAGAGCTCTGAGCACCCTAGAAGTAATTCATTGGGGAGAGGATGAGGTGTTGGTCTGTGATGATGAAATGGAAGAGCCTGAGGTAGAGGCTAGTGAGGAGTTGATAGAGCCTGATGCTGGGTTAAGTTTGGTAACATGGAGGGTAATGCATACTCAACCCCAGCCTTTGGAAGAGGACCAGAGACACCAGATCTTTAGGACCAGATGTACTATCAAGGGTAGAGTGTGTAACCTCATTATTGATGGTGGAAGCTGCACTAATGTGGCCTCCAAAACACTGATAGACAAACTAGCTCTACCCACCAAGGACCACCCCCTACCTTACAAACTCAGATGGTTAAACAAAGGGGCTGAGATCAAGGTAGATAAGCAATGTGTTGTACCTTTCTCAATTGGTAAAGGGTATGTGGATAAAAGTCTTTGTGATGTTCTGCCTATGGATGCCTGTCACCTCTTGCTTGGGAGGCCATGGGAGTTTGATAGGTATGCCATTCACTATGGGAGGGACAACACCTACACTTTTAAGTATGGGAAGAAGAAAATCACCCTGGCACCTTTACCACCTGCTTTAAAGATCAACCCAACCCCCATGAGTGAGGCTTCCAAGGAAGTCATGTTGATAAGTGAGTCAGAAATAGTACAAGAGCTAAGTTAGTTGCAACCTGTGTACATACTACTTGCCAAGGAGATTGGGATGAGCATGGTTGATATCCCTTAGGAGGTCAAGTCTATCCTAGAAAGTTATGGTGATGTCTTTCCTACTGAGCTCCCTAGTGGACTGCCACCACTTAGAGGAATAGAACACCACATTGACCTAGTACCTGGAGCTATCTTACCCAACAAGCCAGCTTACAGGAATGATCCTAAGGCTACACAAGAGCTCCAACTTCAAGTAGGTGAGCTGCTAAACAAGGGCTATGTAAGGGAATCCCTCAGCCCTTGTGTTGTACCAGCCTTGCTTGTACCAAAGAAGGATGGGACTTGGCGTATGTGCATTGACAGTAGGGCCATCAACAACATTACCATCAAGTATAGGTTCCCCATACCTAGACTTAATGATATTCTGGATGAGTTGAGTGGGGCTCAAGTATTCACAAAGATTGATCTAAGGCAGGGCTACCACCAAGTAAGGATAAGAGCAGGAGATGAATGGAAGACAGCTTTCAAGACTAAACATGGGCTTTATGAATGGTTGGTAATGCCTTTTGGGTTGTCTAATGCCCCTAGTACCTTCATGAGGTTGATGACAGAGGTCTTAAGACCCCACTTGGGCAAGTGTGTGGTGGTTTACTTTGATGATATTCTTATTTACAGTTCAACTAAGGGAGAACATTTGCAGCATCTGAAATTGTTGTTTGAGGTCCTAAGAGAGAACAAGTTGTATGGCAAACTAGAGAAGTGCACCTTCATGCAGCCTGAGGTTTATTTCCTTGGGTTCATCATTTCTAAGAAAGGAGTAGCAGTTGATCCTGAGAAAGTTCAAGCAATCAAGGAATGGCCCCTTCCTCAAACTGTTACTGATGTTAGAAGTTTTCATGGGTTAGCCTCTTTCTATAGGAGATTCATACAAGGGTTTAGCTCAATCATGGCCCCTATTACTGAGTGCATGAAGAAGGGAGAGTTCAAGTGGAATGAGAAGGCTGAGAAGTCCTTCAAACTGATCAAGGAGCTATTGTGTAAATCTCTAATATTGGTTCTACCAGATTTTAACAAACTCTTTGAGGTAGAGTGTGATGCCAGTGGCCTTGGCATAGGAGCTGTGCTTACTCAAGAGAAGAAACATGTTGCATACTTCAGTGAGAAGCTAAATGGGGCCAAGCTTAACTACTCCACATATGACAAAGAGTTCTATGCCATTGTGAGAGCATTGAACCATTGGGGACACTACTTAAAGCCTAAGCCATTTGTGCTACATTCTGATCATGAGGCTCTCAAATACATCAATGGACAGCATAAACTCAACCCCATGCATGCCAAATGGGTAGAATTCTTACAATCCTTCTCATTCTCCATCAAGTACATAGAGGGTAAGAACAATGTTGTAGCTGATGCATTGTCTAGAAGATCTGTGATGTTGACCTTCATGGAACAAAGGGTGTTGGGATTTGAGTTCATGAAAGAACTCTATAAGGAAGATCCAGACTTCAGGAATGAATGGGAGGTGCATCAAGAAGGGCAAGTTAAGAAAGGGAGCAAGTACACAGCTCAGGAAGGCTACTTGTTCTATGGAAACAAACTTTGTGTGCCTAAGGGACCCTATAGGGGATTGCTGGTCAAAGAAGTTCACTCCAATGGCCTTGCTGGTCACTTTGGGGTGCAGAAGACCTATGACATATTGCAGGATCAGTTCTATTGGCCTAAGATGCTCAGTGATGTACAAGATGCCCTCAAAAGGTGCATGTCTTGTCAATTAGCCAAGGCACACTTTCAGGCTGGCCCTTACACACCACTTCCAGTTCCAAACAAGCCATGGGAAGATCTCAGCATGGATTTCATTGTAGCCCTACCAAGAACTCAAAGGGGAAAGGATTCAATCATGGTGGTTGTAGATAGGTTCAATAAAATGGCACATTTCATTGCTTGTAAGAAGACTGAGGATGCTTTGGGGGTAGCTGAACTATACTTTAGGGAGGTTGTCAAGTTACATGGGGTACCTAGAAGCATTGTCTCAGATAGAGACACAAAGTTCATGAGTCACTTCTGGAGAACCTTGTGGAAGTTATTGAAGACCAGGCTATTGTTTAGTACTTCTCACCATCCTCAAACTGATGGGCAGACAGAAGTCACTAACAGGACACTAAGAAAGATCTTGAGGAGCATTGTTTCTAAGTCATTGAAAGATTGGGACCTCAGGCTAGCACAAGCTGAGTTTGCCTTCAACAGAGCTCCCTCCAGCAGCACAGGTAAAAGCCCTTTTGAAACAGTTTATGGTACTAATCCTCTCATGCCTACAGACCTGGCCCCAGTCAAAGGAAGCAAAGCAAACTATGATGCAAAGAAAAGAGTTGAACAAATGATACAGATTCATGAGCAAGTCAAGAAACAGATTGAAAGGTCCAATGAGTTGTACAAGGCTAGATCCAAAGGGCCTAAGAAAGCAAGGGAGTTCAAAGCAGAGGATCTTGTATGGTTGCATTTAAGAAAAGAGAGGTTTCCAGATAAGAGGAAAAACAAGCTCATGCCAAGAGCTGATGGACCATTTGAAATATTGGAGAAGCTAGGCCCAAATGTTTACAAAGTGGATCTACCAGGAAGCTATGGTGTCCATGGGAATTTCAATGTTGGAGACCTGAGCCCCTACCATGGTGAATCAGATGATGAAGGTGATGAAGATTTGAGGGCAAATCCTTTTCAAGAAAAAGAGGTTGCAACAGGAGTACATGATCAAGGCAAGACACAAACTCAAGACAAGACTCAAAATCAAGACAACAACATCATTCAAGGCAACAACAACAATACAGCCAACACCATGACTAGTTATGACAATGTTTTATTCAATCCAAGTAACCACCACCTCAGGCCAGCAAAGACAACACCACACCAGCCATAACAAAGCCTAGCCATCCACTTCCCAAGACTTAGCCACAACAACACACAGCCAACAGCAAAACAAACCCAACACAACAATAACAATCCTCAGCCACAAACAGTCAGTCACAGTCTTTCTAAACAGGGTCCATGGGGGCCTCACACACTCAAACAAGCCTAACCAACCATCAATCTTAGTCCTAGGGAGGGTCCTCTACAACTTTGTCCAGGATTTCTTCTCCAGGAAATGCATACACAAAAAGTTAGCCTACGGACAAACTCAAACTGTCCAGAAATCAGTCCTTTTTGCAGTAGTTCAAATGTCACTATCAAACTTTCCTATTTTGATCAAACCAGCTCGAGGGCCTTTTAGCAGGACCTTTGGCATTCATCCCACTTCAGTTTAGCTCAAGAATCAAGCTTGAAAGTCCACTCCTTCACCAGATCAACCTAAACAACCCAATTAAGTCATATTGTCTCATTAGAACTGCTTTTCTACTTTATTGCTTTAGTTCTGAACAATGTAGCTGTTATTTTTGTTTTCTTTTGCAAGCCAATTGTGGCCCTAGGATGTATTGAACGAGTAAGATGTAATCTCATTGCCTATATAAGGCTTATTCCTAATGAATGAAAGGCATATTTGAAGTAAACACAAAAACTGAAACCATTGTTTCTGTTGATATCTCTTGGCTGTGTGCTTGAGAAACTTCCATTGCTGTGTGCTTGGAAGAGAGCTTAGGTCCTTAGCTGAGTGCTGGGATCAAGGTTCAACCCTCAACCATTGGCTTTGTGCTTTAGTTAAGGTTCTATCTCCTTCTTTCAACATCCAGTCCAACAAAAACAGAGCAATTTCTAAGTGTCTAAACTTAGTTCAATTTGTAGTTGTTTTAGCTTGTTTCCTGATTAGTTTCATTGCACCAAATCTACAAACAACAAAAGTAGTTTTTCCACTCTAAACAACAACCATACCTACAAATCAACCACAAGCAAGTAAAAGAAACTCCCGCACCATTATTTCCTCCAGTAGGATCTCTAGGGTCTTTGTTTATCAAAATATGTGCTCATCATATCCATTTGCTCCCTCATTTTATTGATTTCTTCATCTCTTGCAGCGTCCCTTGCTTATCTTTTGGCTTCCTTACCGGCGGCCTTTTTTTTTGTGCCTCAATTTGGGATTGAAGTTGAGTCACGATTCCGGGAATATAGGTTTGATTGTGGGAGGAGGGCATCCTAGCTTGTGGAGGATCATAGTAAATAGCTTTTGCCGACCTGGCTTCATACAATTCTCCTTTTTTGAACCCATCCATGAGGACATCCTAAATGTCATTATCAGATTTCTCGGGGTTCCTTTCTTTTTGGTTTTTAAAACGCTACTAAAAATGAAAACGTTAAAAATTAAAGTTTATTCTTATATCAAATAAAAATATGAAATCAAAATTTGTACGTAATTGTTTGATACTTACATATAATGCTTTGTCTTTCTTTGAAACAAACGATCATCCCCCTTAAGATCCAAGCTTGGAATGCGTCTCAAGAAAAAGCTCAGGAAGTGTCATTATGTTACCATCCATGTTTTTAGCATTCCGGAAAACAAAAAACAATAAGAAATTAGAATTTATAAATTACTTACATAATGAGTAGGCTGATAATAAACAAAACAATATGAATTACTTACACTTGACAATACGTGATCCATAAACGATTGGGAAATTCCATAATGAGTAGGTTCACCTTTTGCATCTTTGTTTCCTCCGCTTTTTGCTGATTTTCGCTTGAGTTGACTTAGTCTTAAAATCGGGGCTCTCACGATAGTACATCAATTCTTCATATGGACTACCTCTCATAAACTTGGGCACTTTCTTCTCTTTTGACAATCTTGTACATGTTATCTCTTAACCTCCGTTTTCACACTTCATTGTACCTTTCCCAGGCTATACATTCTAACTCGAGAGGCCAATAAAAATGTTGCTACAAAAAAAAATTAGTTGAAGAAATATATCACTAATAACTAGAAAATTGTAACAAATACACATTAATTAAATATACAAAAAAACATACTCGAAAGTTGTTGAACCATCCCACCTTGTCTTCAGCCGCCGCCTTTGACCAACAAGTAACGACCTTGGTCATCTTCTCCTGAGTACTAGTTGTACATCCCCGGATGACAGCTTACGAGTTAAACCTAAAATAAATCACGTCAAATATGTATTTATATATTAAAAATAAATGAGTTATTATTGAAATAAAAATAAAGAAAAGATGTTACCAAAGACTCTTTATGTCAAGTATTGCCTTGCCTTCCTTAGTGTATTGAATCTGGAATGAATCCGGCTCGGAATCCTCGTTGTTCGATCCGTGATAAGCTAAAATACGGTGTCGTTAATTCCGCGAATTAGCTAGGCCAAATAACAATTTATAAAACCAAATATAGACTCAAACCAACCTAATAAAAAAGGGTAGTAAGGGTAAGAAAAGGATCGAACCCAAGGGAAAGCGGTATTAGCTAAAATAATCTAATCTAGACTCTTGCAAAATAACAATTAACAAAACTAACGGATCTAATCACAAATTAAAGCACTAATTACTAATTAAGACACTAATTAAAACAAAGACTTAAATTAATTACAAACTATGATATTCACAATGGAAAACATGTAGGAAAACATAAATGGTGGAGTTTGGGTAAAAAGATGAGTTAATATGAGATATGAAAATCTAGCTTAGGCAATAGCACAAACACCTTCAATGCAAGTAATCAAATATGTGAGAAAAATACTTAGTGTAATTATCCCAAGTAATACAACAATTAGCAAAGATGACTCCTTTCTTCCTCTCTTCTCATATATCTAATACCAACTCCTAAGAAATAGTCAATATGAATTAAACCACCCAAAATTGACCCTTTACAACTAAATCCACACTTATTAAAATATAAGCATAAACAAAGGAGTAAGCTTTATGCATTCAACCAAAGGATTAAGCTAGAATTATGCATTCAACATTAAACCATGTAAAAATCACACAACATACAATTTATTTCTCAAAAGACTCAAACGTTTAAACCAAAGATGAAACCTTTCAAGTCTACTCCATACATTCAAGCATAGGGTGACAATTCCTACCAAGAACAAGCATTTATCAAGTAAACAAAATGTCAAGCTAGTCAAACCAAACATTCATTCACTCAACATAAAAGATTAACATAAACAAATTGCATTAAATAAAGAAGAAGAGGATTATAGAGTCATACAATGCTAAAGGTGTGCACTTGTTCAAATTACACCAAGTAATGAAAGGATTAGCTACCCATGGTCTTCAATTTACAACCAAATTCTAAGTAAAAACCAAATTACAAGAGCCAAAGTTTTAAGAACAAAAATAGAGAAACCTAAGGAAAATATATTGTTGAATGTTGAATGCTTGATGCCCTTCTCTCTCTTCAGTCTTCTTCTTTTATACCCTTGGTCCGCAAACCTAGGGGCCTTGAAAGGTGGGCTTCCAAATGACAAGACGAGAAAATGAAGAAAACCCGTGCTGAGAGATGACGCAGGCTGCGTCGTGCTGACGCAGGCTGCGTCGTGCTGACGCAGGCTGCGTCGTGCACTGCCCCTTTTTTCCCTTGTTTTCCTTCTTGACTTTCGTTGACCCAAGGATATTTGACCCCGCCTTGACTTCCATTGACCCATTGGGCTTGGTCTTCATACCTTGGTGATTCATTGCTAGCCCACTTCCAATTTTCGGGTTTTTGGGTTTCGGGTTTTCGGGTTTGACTTTCATTGACTTTCGGGATTTTGACTCTCAAAATTGACTTAAAATACTAATTACTAACATTATTACAAAAACTAAAATTAACATAAAACAAAGTTAATGACCCGTAAAAAGTAGAACGAAAGACTCTAAAAATTGCTACTAGACACGACAATATTTGACGTTGTCAAACACCCCCACACTTGGACTTTTACTCGTCCCGAGTAAAACTCGAGATTAGCACAAATGACACGAGCCCAACAAAGTGTGTGTGGAGGCATTGACCTCTCTTCCCTCGCTACACCCTTCTTATACTCCCTCTTAAACAATCCACCAATGACAAAAACAAAACAAAAAGACTCAATTCTTGTGACACTCTTCTCTCACTCCCCCTCCTTATATCATCCCTCAAGACTAAAGACACGACATGCCACCTACTCCGATTCAAATCAACTCCTCCCTACTTATAGCTCCCAATAAAGTAGTATGACCATCTTTGCCTTATCCCAAGGCATAGCGAGATGGTCTTTCTCAACAATCCTCCATACAAATCCACTCCTTATATCACCCCCTTATTACTCCACTAATGCAAATCATGGTTACTTGGTTGGCCCCAAACTTCACAATTTGCAAAACCAAGCGACCACCAAAATAAATCCACCAATTTGAAACAAAGTTTTTTTGACTAAAAAAAAATAAAAATAAATGGAGTCCTAAGCTAGCCTCCTTCCAATTTCCTCCTTATCACTCCCTTCTTATTCCTCCAAAATCCTCATCATAGGAAGAATTATGCTCAAATTTTTTCATTTTTTCATTTTTCCATTTTTTTCTTGAAAATCCCTCATTTTGCCTAAGGTGCCCTTTCGGGTTTTCACCTTAGCTTTTCCTTTCCTCTCATTGGTGGCTCGCAACTCGATTCTTCATTTTGCCCGGAATGCCCTTTCGGGTTTTCATCCCGTCCTCGGCCACCTTCCCAAATCTTGCCTAGGTGCCCACCCTTGTGGGTTTTCACCTAGCTGGGATTTTCAATTTTTTTCTTTTCTTTTTCTCTTTTTTTTTTCTTTTTCTTTTTCTTTAAAATAAAGACATATAAAATACAATGCATCAAAAACAAACTAACTATGTACAATCTTCTCCCCCACACTTAGAATACACAATGTCCTCATTGTAGGAGAGAAGAAAAATGTTACCTCATCAATTGTCGAAAGGAGAAGAACCCGAGGCACCTCCTCGGTTCCTCCTCCTATCCCTTTCTTCTCTAATCCTTCTTCTTCGCTCCATGCCTTCATCAAGGGTCTCTTGGGTGTAAGGAAAAGGGTAGCCCGGGTTTTGTTGTATGGACATCCCAAAGAGAGAGCTAGCCAAGCCATAGACGTCCTCTTGTGCCACCGCATCTTCGTAGGAGTCTTGAAGATAGGTGTGGTGGCGCTCATTTTGAACGTTAAAGTGGCTCGTAGCTTGCTCCCTCCAAGCATTTTGGGTGGTCCACATTTCATTTTGTTCCCGCCACCTTTGATCTTGTTGTTCTCTCCAAAGGCGGGCTTCCTCTTGCCCGTCTAGCATCCTCCTCCATTCCTCACTTTGAGCCCTCTCGGCCTCCGCTCTCAATCTCTCCCTCTCCTCCACAACATTGTGCCAATCATCCAAAGTCTCAAGCCTACCTCCTTGTAGTTGTTGCCAAGTGTTTGAGGCATCCACCCTCCCACTAATGTGCGTCAAGACGTCATTGGTGCTAGCAAAATAGTTAGCCTTTTGTTATTGCCATGGCTCCACGGGTGTGCTAGAACGACCCTCCGCACCAAACATGGGGGTGTCGGTATCATGGTGGCTTTGGAATGGTGATTGGAAATGGAATGGTGGTGGTGGTTGTTGTTGTTGTTGTTGTTATTGTTGTTGTTGTTGTTGTTGTTGTTGTTGTTGTTGTTGTTGTTGTTGTTGTTGTTGTTGTTGTTGTTGTTGTTGTTGTTGTTGTTGTTGTTGTTGTTCAAAATTTGTGGTTTGGGAAGGTCCTTGCTCAATTGCAAGGATCTCAATCTCCTCTCTCAAATGCTCACTTCCCTCACCACCCTCTCTCCTTACCCTCCTTTGCCTCAAAGGCACTTCTTCTACCTCCTCCTCTTCCGCACTACTTACCCCCAAACTTTTCTCCCTAGGACAAACAAAATCCCATGCCGCGGGTCCTCTAGGTAAAGGATTGTTTTGAGGTCTAGGCAACTTCATGTAGCTTAGCCCGTCACTTCCCAACCAAAACCCTTTTAAGGGTTGCTCTTTGCTAGTCTTAAACATATGCACTTCCTCTAGCCCAAGACGGTTGTACCTCGTCAACCCCCTACAAATGTTCACCGCTTGATCATTACCAATGCCCCCCTCATAATGCCTTACCAAGAAAGAAATCACCCCCCCACAATGGATGCTTGCCCTTGCCGATTTTTGCCTATGCTTGATGCAAGCTCTCAAAAAGAAATCGGCCCAATCCGGGATCCCTACCCCCTCCGGAAGCATAGTCCACAAACAAAGCCGGATCTTCTCCGGCACCTTGGTGGGTTCTCCCGCGGAGTTGAAAAATGGTGGTAAGGAACCTAGTAATTAGGCGGAGTACGGGGTGGGTGATGGTTGACAGTTTGGCATCCTTAGACGGGCCGTGGTCACTGGTAATGCTACCCCACATCATATGCATTTTGCCCCTTGGGCACCTAATGTCTTCGGGTTGCTTGGTGATTTTTAGGATTTGACGGATTTCGGAAGTTGGGGCATTATGCCAAGTTTGGTTCAATCGGAATCGGTAGGCTTTCTCCTCACCTTCGGGCACATCCAACTCCGACAAGGTATGCGAAACTCCTATAGGTGTAATCCCAGGAGTTCGGCTCGAGATAAGCCTCTAGCCCTACTTTAGCTAGCATGTCCCTTGTCAAGTTGAACATGCCTAAGGCATGGAGGGTGGTTGGGCAAAAGAATTTGGTGGCTACAAGAGGGTGAGTGGTTATTTGATCCCAAATTTTCTTATATTGAGCTTGCAACCTCTCATAGCCCATGAACACCGCTTCTACCTCGGTGTCGGGCTCACTCACCGCGGCCCTCTTATTTTTCCCTTTGCCAAACAATTTGGAGATCTTGGGTGCCATTTCTGCAAAATTTAACAAGCAACACACTACAACAAACAACAAGCAATCACTCGAAAGATTTTTCACTCAAGCAATTCAACAAACACTTGGTGTGCAACAATTTCTACACCTCAAGAACTTAGTGTTTGTTGAATTTCTTTACCTCACTCAGAAAACTTTGTCCAATCCTAACTACACAATCAAGCAAGGGCAAGGGGGAACTCAACCTAAGACTAATTCTAGCCTAATTCGAGCAAAAACTTGAAGAACAATGAAAAAGTTGAATATGAAGTTATACCTTTTGCTTTTCCACAAGATTCAAGCTCCTTGATGATTAAAATAGGTAGGAATCCGACAAACAACCTTAAAAACCCAACAAAAGTTCCTAAAAATCGAATTTGAGGAAAACAAAAGCTAGGTTTTCAAAACGGATTTTTGGAGATTGAGGGTGAGTGAGATTGATTTTGGGGTTATTGAATGTAGAATAATGATTAGGAAGAAGAATTGGATTGATTTTGATGAAGGTTTTGGAAGATTTGCGGGAAAAAGATGGATTTTTGAGGGATTGGGTTTGGTTTGGGTTGTTTTTCGTGAAGAACAAGGGTATGAAGATGTGTTTTTGTTTTGATGAAGAACACGGGCAAAGGATAGAAAATAAACTGAAATCTGCTTTCGACGCAGGCTTTTTACTATTATCTCAAGAAAAAAAGAGCCCATTTCTGTTTATAGTGTCTTGGTTTCAGAGGATGGAATGTCTAATGTTTTTTTGCTTTAAGAATCCTAATGGACAGGTTGATAGATAAGTCTAAGTGCAGATTTCAGTCTAAGTGCAGCTTATACGAGAGGTTAGAGAAGAAGTTACTCATTGGCCGAAACGCGGTCCCTCCTACAGTTGGGGTCGTAACAAGGTAGCCGTAGGGGAACCTGTGGCTGGATTGAATCCTTGAAACATGTGTTGGAACGGGTGAAGTGAGTGCGTTGGCTCTTTTTGAAGTTGAAGTAAGGGCTTTGCTTTGCCCCCCTCGAGTCAGGAGCTACCTTTCGAGTAGCTTTTGCACTTAGCAAAATTTTTGCTAAGTGCTCCAAACATCTCCATGCTTGCATTTTCACTCCAATGGCCCATAATAACCTCCAATATCCAAATTCCATCGATTCCCGAACTTTTTATCCGTAGCACGCATCCCGAGGCGGCCAAAAACTCGCAAAACTTCACAAAACCGTTAGTAACTTCAAAAAATTTTGTTTGATGCAATGTCTAACTAACTTAAAACAACTCAAATGTTAAGATTTAACAAAGAAACTTCAAAGAAATATTCACAAGGATAGAGTATGTACATGGTTTGCCGTTTATTTAGAGTCGATGGCTCGACTTAGCTATTTCAAGCTTTTCAACTTTGATAAATTGGGTCTTCAAGCAAGACCTCTTCTTCCCCCTCCCGGCTACATCCTTGGAAATAGTGTTTGAGACGGTGGCCATTCACCTTGAGGAGCTTTCCATCCCCGGGCCCCTCCACTTCAATAGCCCCATGGGTAAACACTTTCTTGACGGTGTAAGGTCCAAACCATCTTGACCTCAACTTGCCCGGAAAGAGCTTAAACCGGTTTTGGAACACAAGAACTTTATCACCTTCCTTGAAAACCCGACGGTTTATCATCCCATCATGCCATCTTCTTGTTTTCTCTTTGTAGATGGAAGAGTTCTCATAAGCATCTTGGCGAATTTCTTCAAGTTCTTGTAATTGAAGCTTTCGGTGCATACCGCTCTCATCTTGGTTTTGGTTGAAAGATTTGATAGCCCAATAGGCTTTGTGCTCAACCTCCACGGGTAGGTGGCAAGCCTTGCCATAGATGAGACGGAATGGGGACATGCCAATGGGGGTTTTGAAGGCGGTCCTATATGCCCACAATGCATCAACTAGCCTCTTACTCCAATCCTTTCTATCCGGATTGACCGTCTTTTCAAGTATTCCTTTTATTTCACGGTTGGAGAGTTCGGCTTGCCCGTTTGTTTGTGGGTGATAGGCCGTGGAAATTTTATGATTCACCCCATACCTCTTGAGTAGGCCTCCGATCACCTTGTTGCAAAAATGGGTACCCCTATCACTAATGATAGCCCTTGGAAAGCCAAACCGGGAGAATATGTTCTCTTGAATGAAAATGGCTACTACCTTGGCATCATCGGTGCGGGTAGGAATTGCTTCAACCCATTTTGACACATAATCTACCGCCAAGAGGATGTATAAATAACCACCGGAATTAGGGAAGGGGCCCATAAAATCAATTCCCCACACATCAAAGATCTCACAATATAGAAGAGGTTGTTGTGGCATCTCATTTCTTTTTGTCAAATTCCCCACCCTTTGACATCGGTCACAAGTTTTGACAAATTTGTGGGCATCTTTGAAAAGGCTTGGCCAAAAGAAACCGCATTCAAGCACTTTTCTAGCGGTTCTTTGTGGCCCAAAATGTCCTCCACAAGCATAGTCATGACCATGATGTAAGATGGAAGGGATCTCACTCTCGGGCACACATCTTCTCACAAGTTGATCTTGGCAAAACTTCCACAAGTAAGGATCATCCCATGTATAGTACTTGGCATCGGATTTGACTTTGCTCTTTTGCTGAGAAGAGAAATGGCTTGGGAGCCGCTTTGTCACCAAATAGTTGACCATGGTAGCATACCATGGCTCCTCCACTTGTATAGCATAAAGTGACTCATGAGGGAGACCTCCTTCAACCTCCTCAAGAGGGCAGGATGGTCTTCCTTCATGGTTTAGCCGGCTCAAATGATCCGCCACCACATTCTTCACCCCTTTCTTGTCTTTTATTTCCACATCAAATTCACTTAGAAGAAGGATCCATCTCAACAACCTTGGCTTTGCATCCTTCTTTGCCACAAGGTATCTAATGGCGGCATGATCGGTGTAGATGATCACCTTTGTGCCCAAGAGATAAGATCGGAATTTTTCTAGAGCATAAATCACACCAAGGAATTCCTTCTCCGTCGTGGAATAGTTCTTTTGAGCATCATTCAAGAGGGTAGAAGCATATTGGATCACATGGGGTCCCTTGTCACTCTTTTGACCCAAAACCACCCCCAATGCATAGTCACTTGCATCGGTCATGATTTCAAATGGAAGATCCCATCGTGGTGCTTGAATAATTGGTGCGGTGACCAATCTCTCCTTCAAGTCATTGAATGCTTTCCTACATTTGTCATCAAAAATAAATTCCGCTTCTTTGTGCAAAAGCTTGCATAAGGGGTTAGCAATCTTGGAAAAATCCTTGATAAATCTCCGGTAGAAACCGGCATGTCCGAGAAAAGACCTAATGTCTCGGGTGTTAGAGGGATAAGGTAAGGTTTTGATAATGTCAACCTTAGCCTTATCCACCTCAACCCCCCTTTCCGACACTACATGTCCTAAAACGATGCCACTAGTCACCATGAAATGACATTTTTCGGGAGTTTAAAATGAGATGGGACTCTTGGCATCGCTCTAAGACAAGAGCAAGGTGTTTTAGACATGCATCATAGGAGTCCCCATGGACGGTGAAATCGTCCATGAATACTTCTATGATCCTTTCTACATAGTCGGAGAAAATACTCAACATGCACCGTTGAAAAGTTCCCGGTGCATTACACAACCCAAAGGGCATACGACGATAAGCAAATGTACCAAATGGGCATGTGAATGTGGTCTTGACTTGGTCCTCGGGTGCGATTGGGATTTGAAAATACCCCGAGTACCCGTCAAGGAAACAATAGAAAGCTTTTCCCGCTAATCTTTCTAACATTTGATCAATAAATGGTAGCGGGAAATGGTCTTTCAATGTAACCGCATTCAAGCGGCGGTAGTCAATACACACCCTCCAACCGGTTTGTGGTCGGGTGGAGACCAAGTCTCCTTGTGCATTCTTGACTACCATCACTCCTCCCTTTTTGGGTACGACTTGAGTTGGGCTAACCCAACGGGAGTCGGAAATAGGGAAAATGATACCCATTTGCAATAGCTTAATTACCTCTTCTTGCACTAACTCCGCCATGGGTGGATTGAGCCGCCTTTGAGGTTGTTAGACCGGTTTGGCGTCCACCTCAAGCCGTATTTTGTGCATGCATGTCACCGGGCTTATCCCCTTGAGATCCGCAATACTCCACCCAAATGTTTCCTTATGCTTTTGAAGTAGCGATACCAATTTGTCTTCTTGGTCCTCGGTGAGTGTGCTTGAAATGATAAGTGGTAGGGTGTTCTTGTCCCCTAGAAAGATGTACTTCAAATGGCTTGGGAGGGTCTTCAACTCGACCTTCGGGGGTTGGATAATGGAAGGGAGGGGCTTGTGGAGTGGGATACTCAAGGCAAACAACTCGGACAAGTTCGCCAGCTCAGGACGCAGGCTGCGTCGTGTGACGCAGGCTGCGTTGAGCACGGGTTTGCCCAGTTTTCAGCATCTCTATTACGTTGAGCTCCTCATATGTTTCTATTGGCTCTTCCCTTTTCAAGTCTTCAAGACATTCCTGCACATCAAAGGCCAACAACAAACGCAAACCTTCCTCTTCCATGGGGTTAGTTAAAGCTACCTCGAGTGGGTCTCTATCACAAAGTTTATACATTTGATTCACTAATGGCTCAAAGATATCCAAGAAGAAACAAGATTGATGGTCACTCGGGTGCCTCATGGAGTCATATATATTGTAAGTTAATCTTTTCCTTCAAACTCCATAGTCAAGCACCCGTTTGAAACATCGATCTTGGTATTTGAAGTTTTCATAAACGGCCTACCAAGAAGGAGAGGGGTGGCACTAGAGCTAGATTCCATATCTAAGACGTAGAAATCCGCCGGAAAGACAAGATTATCGACTTCCACTAGTACATCCTCTACCATGCCCTTGGGGTAAACACTAGACCTATCGGCAAGTTGAATGACTACCCCGGTTTTAGACAACGGTCCTAAACCTAGGGTCTCATAAATAGATAAAGGCATGACGTTTATAGAAGCCCCTAAGTCTAGCATGGCACGTTTAAAACTTCTTTCCCCCAATAGTGCAAGGAATAGTGAACATGCCCGGGTCTCCACATTTCTTGGGCAAATTTTGTTTGAAAATGGCCGACACATGTTCACTCACCCTAACCTTATGGGTTCCCTTCTTTGGATTTCTCCTAGGTGTACAAAGTTCTTTCAAGAACTTTGCATACCTAGGGACACTATTCAACAAGTTAAGAAGAGGGATGTTTACCTCACATTTCCGGAAAGTCTCATATAAGTCATTCTCCTTGGCATATTTCCTTGTGCTTATCAAAGCACTAGGAAATGGGACTTCCGGTATGTACTCCTCCACTTCATCATCTTCAATAGTGTCTTTGCCCTTCATTGAAATGTCTCCCTTGGGGTCCTTGCTTGTGGATGCCCCTTTCTCATTCTTCGATATCTCTTCTTGACCAACCACCAATTCTCCTTGGTCTTCAATCTCAATGGTTTCCATCTCTAGATTCTTCATCTTTTCCTTTCCTTTCCCAAGGGGGTTTACTTCCAACTCTTTCCCTCCCCTCAAGGTCATGGCACTAGCATTTTCCCTAGGTGGGGGAATGGTTTGAGATGGGAATCTTGTGGAGCTTGAGGCTTGGGATTTTGACAAATTTGAGGCCATTTGGGATAGTTGGGTTTCCAAGTTGTTCACCCTAAGGTTGTTAGCCTCCCTATCCTTCCTTGCTTCCTCTCTATCCCTCCTTGCCTCCTCCCTATCCTTCTCTTGATTGGCAAGAAGTGTTTGCAAGATGTCACTCAAGTTCCCTTGAGAAGAAGAATTCCCTTGATTTGGACTTTGGTTTGGTTGTCTTTGGGATTGAGAATTACTTGGAAAATTTGAGTTGTTGGGTCTTGGGTTGTTGAAATTTCTTTGGGGATTTTGGTTGAAATTAGAGTTTCGGTTTTGGGTTGGATTTTGGGCTCTCAAGTGATTGAATTGACCATTTTCAAAACTCTTTGACTTGTCTCCTCCCCACCCCAAAAGATCACGATTTCCCACTTGGTTATACATTCCTCCACCACTTGGGTTTCTAGCATTGTAATTCCCATACCCCATGGCATTGACACTCTCCATAGTGGCTCCTTGCTCAATCATGATGTAACATGTATTTGTAGCATGGTCACCTCCACAATATGAACATTCAAGTGGTTCGGGTTGTTGAGAAAATGAATTACCTTTGTTAACAACCAAGTTGGATACCAAGCTTTTAAGTTCACCCATCTCTTGCATGATTTTGTGATTTTGAGAGGCATGAGAATCTTCCATGGAAGATACATTTCTAGAGCTTCCTCCCCTTTCATTCTTCCTCCCGTAGCTTCTTGTGTTCATAGCCAACTTCTCAATAATGTTGTTGGCCTCGGCCACATTAAGTGTATCAATACCACCTCCGGTGGCGGCTATAATCATCCGTTGGTCGTTTTGGCATAATCCTTCATTGAAGGCCGTCAATAAATCGTCACCCGACATCCCATGATACGGGCACCTTGCCACGAGGCTTTTGAAGCGCTCCCAATAGTCATAGAGAGTTTCCCCCATGTCTTGCTCAATGGTAGTGATGAGCTTCTTTGAATGGTTATGCCTTGAATCCGGGTAATATTTCTCAAGAAATTTCTTCTTCAAACCCACCCAAGTAGTGACGGAATGGGCCGGAAGACAAAATAACCATTCCTTAGCGGCATCTTGTAGAGAGAATGGAAATGCCCTAACCTGAAATTGGTCTTCGGTCACTCCTTGAGGGATGGCCCCTTGGCATATCATGTGGAATTCGGCCAAGTGCCTATTGGGATCATTCCCCACCATTCCATGAAATCTAGGCAAATTATGGACAAAGAACCCCTTGAGCTCGAAATTTACATCCCCCATGGGAGGGTATGCGATACACAACGGTTTCTCTTCATAGTTTCTTGCCCGGATTTCACCAATAGTTCTATTATCTTCCATTTCGGGTGGGTAGATGATGTTCAAGGGTGGTGGTCTCCTAGGAGCTGACTCAAACACTTGTTCTTGTGGTTCTTGAAAAATATTGTTCCCACACTCCTCTTCACTAGGCTCCCTCCCAAAGGGTCTCCTATAGAGGGGATTCGAAAACAACCAATTGGAAATGCTACTTGAGGAGGGATCAATGTCTTGGTCACCAAGTCCTTCTTGTGACCTAGGCATAAACTTTTAAAAACAACTCCACAACACAATTAGTAACTTCAAACCCAAGTAACCTACAAACAATACAAAATGAAATATTTGAAAAACAATCTAAACAAAATATGACACTAACAAGAGTTCAATTTGATACTTAGCTATATTGCCTTCCCCGGCAACGACGCCAAATTTGATAAGCTAAAATACGGTGTCGTTAATTCTGCAAATTAGCTAAGTCAAATAACAATTTATAAAACCAAATCTAGACTCAAACCAACCTAATAAAAAAGGGTAGTAAGGGTAAGAAAAGGATCGAACCCAAGGGAAAGCGGTATTAGCTAAAATAATCTAATCTAGACTCTTGCAAAACATCAATTGACAAAATTAATGACTCTAATCACAAATTGAGACACTAATTACTAATTAAGATACTAATCAAAACAAAGACTTAAATTAATTACAAACTATGATATTCAGAATGGAAAACATGTAAATAACAAATAAGGAGAAAGTTTTTCATGAGAAATGATTATCAAGTCTAAAATTACCAACAACAACTAAATACTCAAAGATTTAAATAAGGAGAAATAACTTAGTGCAATTTTCCCAAGTTCCCCCACAATTAACATAGTAAAGACCCTTCTTTCCTTCCTTTCTCTAATTATCTATTACAAATTTCTAAGAACTAGCCACCAAGAATTAAACCATCCATAAATGACTCAATACAACTACACCCATACTTATTAAAACATAAGCATAAATAAAGATGCAAGCTTTAAGCACAAAACCATAGAAACATGCTAGAGTCATGTAATAAAACATTAAACCATGTCCTAAATACACAATAACCCAAATTCCACTCAAAAGATTCCAACTTTTAAACCAAAGTTACAATCTTTCAAAGTTGCTTCAACAAATACCAAGACAAATCAACCAAATTCATCAAGACAAAGCAATTTAATCAAACAAACAATTACTAAGATGGTTAGTCTTAACAACAATTCATTCAACAATGAAATTCAAACATAGGAAAATGGAATTAAATAGATAAGGAAGGATTAAAAAGGTCTTACAATGCTAAAAGGGAAGAACTTGTTCAAATTACACTAAGCAAAGAAAGATTAGCTACCCATAGTCTTCATATTACAACCAATTTCTAAGTAAAAACCCATTACAAGAGCCAAAGTTGAAGAACAAAAGTAGAGAATTCTAAGGAAAATATAGTGTTGAATGTTGAATGCTTCATGCCCCCTCTCTCTCTTCAGTCTTCTTCTTTTATACCCTTGGTCCGCAAACCTAGGGGCCTTGAAAGGTGGGCTTCCAAAAGACAAGACGAGAAAATGAAGAAATCCCGTGCTGAGAAAGACGCAGGCTGCGTCCTACGACGCAACTGCGTCGTGCTGACGCAGGCTGCGTCCTGACGCAGGCTGCGTCGTGATGACGCAGGCTGCGTCGAGCACTGCCCGTTTTTCCCTTGCTTTCCTTCTTGACTTTCGTTGACCCATGGACTTTTGGCCCCGCCTTGACTTCCATTGACCCATTGGGCTTGGTCTTCATACCTTGGTGATTCATTGCTAGCCCACTCCAATTTCCGGGTTTTTGGGTCTCGGGTTTTCGGGTTTGACTTTCATTGACTTTCGGGATTTGACTCTCAAAATTGACTTAAAATACTAAATACTAACATTATTACAAAAACTAAAATTAACATAAAACAAAGCTAATGACCCGTAAAAAGTAAAACGAAAGACTCTAAAAATTACTACTAGACACGACAATATTTGACGTTGTCACAACATAAAACTACATCTAAGGGCTTAAAATGAGCCTTAAAATGACAACAAAACAGATACAAAAGTCTACTAATAAGACGAGCAAACGGACTGCAATTCCAACAGAAAAAAGCAACTGAAAAGCAAGCTTGTCCCCTTCCTGAAATGGCAATGTGAGCAATCTTCTCTTGGGGCTTGTCCTGGCTGTCTGGTGCTTCAAAAGGGACATTGAGTGGGACTTCTAGGGTTTTCCCAACGTCCTTATTAATATTACTAAGGGTCACACAAAAGTAAAATGCCTTTGAACACTTGATGGTCTTGAATCCTGCCTGGCTTCTTCAAGATGAATGGCTAACTTGGGGGCTGTTTTACATGATCTTCCAAGGACAATTAGGAGAACTTATCCTGGACTTTTTTGTAGCTAAGGACCTCAACTTGATGGGAAAAGAAGTTGGAGCCCATGCATGGACAGTTGTTGTAAGATATCTGGTCTTGAGCTGCTGCTGGTCACTGTGGTTCTTTTCTGATTCTGGATGGCTTTAAATCTTGTTGTCCTGGTTGTTGTGTGGGTTGCTGTTGTTGCTGTGTGGTCATGGCCTTTCTTTGTAGCTGTGTCATGGCCTGTCTTTGTTGCTGTTGTTGCTTGGTCAGGGTTTGTCACTGCTTGATCATGGCTAGTCTGAACTTGGGCATGGTTGTCTTGGATTGTTTCTTGGCTATCAAAGCTTGATGCTCCCCTAGCTCCTGCTTCACCACGAGACCTCAAGCCAATAATCTAATTATTTAGATCCAATTAGTATCTACTAAAGTCCATCGGCACGGTAGACTCCGCAACTAACAATCCACATGAAAGTTTGATTACGTACTCTAATCTTCTTAGTTTCATCAAAACTCTTACTAGATATCACCAACAAAAATATTTATATCTAGGGAAACATGTTCGCTAACAACCACAAGGTAAAGGAGACTTACCACGAAAATCCATTGATTCAATTCATTCTAAAACTCATTATCCTAAGTTACTTACAAGGGACTTTATCATCCTCAAAAGTCAAAACATAATACCTCAAGAGAGATCCAGTACTAATCCCAAATCACTAATATTTTGCCAAACGCATGGCAATGCGACCCTTAATCAATTTATTTAGCTTATAAAAATTGAAAATGCATCGGTCTCCGCTTATGACAATATTCCTCAAGTTTGGTCACCAAATCCAAATTTCACAAATTAATTATTCATGTTAGGGTCCAACATTTCAAAACAATAAATTCCCAAATAACCTTTAAAGCAATCACTATAATCCTTAATCAACAACAAACTATCATTACGCTTAGTTCCATCTTCAAAATGATATTGCAACATCAAGTTTCATAGTTTAAAACCACCAAGAGAGGTTCATCCTAATTTTATCCTCGATTCCTTATAATCAAATAAACATGAAACTAGCTCAATAGGGCGGGTAGGTACCATATTTGGTGCATCTTCAAAACACACCTACTAACTCCTTACATTTGCTAAAGAGAAAACTACCTCACAAGAGAGTAGGGAAAACGAACATGATACAAGGAACGCTAGGAGGCATCATCAAAAGACTACGATATGATGGAAAAGATGAAAGCGGAAAAGGAAAACGAGGTTGACCAAAGGAAGTGAACCTACCAGTCACGACCTTCGGGTGAGCATCGTCTTTGGCTCGGCTGAGTACATAGATGGATCCTTTAGCTTTGGCACCGGGTGCAGGAGTATGACAATCGGGGCACTCACGAACGCGGTGACCTAGCTTCTTGCAGAAAAAGTAAAGGAGGGGCCTATCATAGCATCCAACTCCGAGGTGAACGGGTTTCCTACAACCGTCACAAATTTGTCCTTGAGCTTGAGTTCGAGGGGGAGCATTGGGCCTAGGAGCCGCATTAGGGTTAGCTTGAGGGTGTTAAGTAACAAGTGATCTTGAATTGGAGTTTGAGAGAGTATTGAAACGCCTCTTGTTAGCATAGGCATTAGAAGAAGAGGAAGTGAAAGGTCTTTTGTCATGGAAGTTTGACCTTGGATTGAAAGAGGGGGAAGGAGAGGGATTCTTCATCTTCGCTTCATCTCTAACGGCCTTCATGGAGTTCTCGGCCCAAAGGGTATCATCATAAAACTCTCCGAAAGAAGTAGAGGTCCTCCTTAATTTGCTTTGAAGCAAAGCGCTAAGTTTATTACGGTAGTAAAAAGCTCGGTCTTCATCATCCTTGATGAGCCTTGGTTCAAAGTGAGCAAGCTTGTTGAATTGAGTGGTGAAGTCTTGAACCGTCAAGTCACTTTGCTTGAAATCGATGAATTCCTTGAGTCTTTACTGTTTAAGCTCTTTCGAATAAAATTGGTCTTCCACGAGAGCCTTGAAACATTCCCAACCGAAATTGATTTCAAGAATAGCAGTGGGATTAACAATCGACCACCAGTTGTCAGCTTCCCTTACAAGAAAGTGCTTAGCAATCCTCACTTTGTCTTCATCACGGACTTGATACAAGTCGAATTGCTTTTCCATCTCCCGGAACCACTCCGAGAGTTCGATAGGATCCGGTTCTCCACCATACGGCGTGATCTTGCTCCTAGCAATTTGGCTAGCCACCCAAGCATAGCCTCCTTCGTGATGGTCTTCTCTATGAGGAAGAGCTTGGTCGACGTGAGCATTAGCCGCATCTTGTTGGTTCCTCAGAACTTGAGTAAGAGCCTCAAGAATGACATTCTCTACAACTCAAGGTCTAACCATCTTCATAAGAGACAAAAACAAATCAAGTTAATCCTAACACTTAGCATAAACAAAGAGACTACCAAGTAAAGTCCTCAATTTCTACCCATCTCTCATTTATTATTTCAAGGTCTAGTAATTTAACTTTAGGGTTCACATGTGTGCATCGGGAGCGTCTTAGGCTCTTATACCAACTGTGACAACCCTCGCGATAGCGGAAATAAAACATAACAAGCATGCAATTTATAAAGCGGAAATTATGATATTTTTGAAACTTTTTACATGCCAAAATAAAAGTACGAGGAATGTCAAATAATTACAAATTTAAAGTATAATATACTACAAGAGACGTAGTCTCTCAAAACGTTATCAAATATCAAAGTTATTTAGCATAACTAGCTAACAAAAACGTCTAGGGGTGAACCGTCGAGGCCAACGCCCGCTAGCTCACACACGAACCCAAAAAGACAAGCAAAATCCATCCAAGCAACCAGTTCATCCATGAAAAACATGAACGCCACAGTAAGTGGGGAGTAACTCCGGGTTCTCCCAGCCATATCACAAATAACATACTTAAACGGAAATACATAAATCGAAGCATACATATATAAATATACATGTGAAATACGAGAAGGATAAATAGGCATTTCAATATATAAAGATATAGGCGCATGAAAAACAAAACCGTAATCATCAGATTATAGACAAACTCGGGGAAGATACCCTTAGGCAATTATATACTCACTAGGGTTTACATCTCACCGTTAGCGGCATATACTTGATAAGATAGGGACTCGACATATAAACCACGTCAATCATCTATTTCATGCAAGAGTCCAACTCAATGTTCACGTATAATTCAACTTACAAACAACCATCCAATCATACGAATATGTCAACATAATCTCACGGTAAATGGAACGCACTAGCATCATGTACAATAGCAAGACAAGTCAATAGAAGCCCACAGAATAAGACATTTCCCGGAACCGTATACGATAAGAAGTTTCGTATACTCATGACCTAGACAAACAAGTTCACGGGATAAGACATTTCCCGGAATCGTGTACGATAAGACGTTTCGCACACACAAGACTCTAATCCTCTCGGTAGGACAACGATAATATTACGGTCCTAGTCTAAACCTGGCCAGACTCTCGGAATAAGACATTTCCCGATTCGACATGTGGTATAACGTTCCACGTCCAAGACTCGATCATACAGAGACGTCGAGTACCCCAAATTCGGCTAAACCACACGAAAGAGGGGGAAAGAGATCTATAGTCAAAAGTCAAGCTAGTACGTTACATGCATTGACACCATCTCGCAAGGATATAACATTTGACGGTCGGGTCCATCAACGCATTGTGTTCGCCTCCTAACAACGTCGTCATATCCCCACTAAACAAATGCACAACGGCATCACGGTTACACTTTACTGCTCCGACATTTAAGTCTAACGGTTATAAAGTATGACCGGGGCTTGAGAGTTCGTAGCACTCAACGATTTGTGCTCAAATCAAAACATAGGTAAAACCGACTCAAAGAGGGACATATAAAAAAGCGTTACAAAACATGTGATATAAACGAATGAAATATCAGATATTCTAAACATGAATATTTAAAGCTATTACGTAAATTTATACGATAAACGAACCATACAAACTATCATAAATAAATGTATAAGAAAAGAATAGAAGAAGAAGTCACAGGGGGTGCCAGCCGGTCCATAGGACCGGCTGCCGGCTACCCGGCTGGCACTTCATCAACAAACAAAAATCATAAAAACACAGCGAGGTCCCAGCCGGTCAGGGGGGCCGGCAGCCGGGCACCCGGCTGGGAACAACAAAACACCAAAATGCAAACTTTGATTCTGCCGCGCTCCCAGCCGATTGGCTGACCGGTGGCCGGTCGGCCGGCTGGGACTACTTCAGCACGAAAACTACCACACTTCATCAATAATCCTCAATAATCATAAATAACTATCATCAATTATCATCAACTATCAACTATCAACAATCATCATCAATCATTAACCAACACAAATTCCATAGCTACAACAGTCAATTCCAACACATTTACTAACATCCAGCTATATTACGTATCTAATAGATATCACTAGATATCTAGTAAACATCAACTAAAGCATATAAAACACGTAATGATATCGAGTAACCCTTCACCGTTACCTTTTTGCGTCTTCAATCGACATCTAGGTCCTCCTCCATTAGGTAGTAATCTTTGTCGGGGTCTTGAAGATCTCCACCTACAAAAAGACAATAAAAGATGAATATAATTCACCTTTGAGAAAGACAGATAATTTGGAAATGAGAAAGACGGTAATTTTATTACCAAATAAGGTAGAGGACGATAAGAGAGGAAGTTTTTGACGAAAATTAGAGCGTTTGAGTGAGTAATGAAGGAGTAGCGACGAATTTGAGCTTGATCAAGAATGGGGTTTAGGGTTTTGGTTACTTGTTGAAGAAGAAGGTGAGTGAGGGAGTTAGGGTTTATAAGGGTGAGTGGAGAAATATGGGGGAAAAAGCCCAAAAGCGCCTTAAGGCCTAACTCACACGGAATTTCGAGTAAAGTCCAAATACGAACTCGGATTTGCTAAATTAGACACGGGAAACTAAGTTCTAGACTATATCGAAAATTTCGCTGAAAAGTATCCGTATAATATTTTTAATATAAAAATAGGGTACATTTGCGGGTGTTACATCCACTCACCTTCTTCCTCACCAAACCACCAAAACCCTAACCACCATTTGTGGATCAACTCAAGCTTCACACAACTCCTCCATTACTCACCCAAATCTCTTGATTTTCATCATAATCTTCCTCTCTTATCCTCCTCTACCGTGTGTGGTAATAAAGTTACCGTCTTTCTCATTTTCAATTTTTCCGTCTTTCTCAAAGGTGTATTGTATTCATCTTTTGGTGTCTTTGTGTAGGTGGAGACCTTCAAGACCCCGACAAGGATTATTATCTCGTGGAAGAAGACCTAGAAGACGATTGAAGACGCACAAAGGTAACAGTGAAGGGTTACTCAATATCAATACGTGTTTTAATGCTTTAATTGATGTTTACCAAATGTCTAATGACAATTATTTGGCATTTAATGTGGTTTGATATTAGTAAATGTGTTTGGAATTGGATGAGTAGCTTTAGAATTTGTATTGGTGGATGATTGTTGATGAGTGTTGATGAATTTCGTGTATATGTAGTCCCAGCCGCCGGTCAGCCGATCGGCTGGGAACGCGGCTGAAGTGAAATAGTTACTTCGACAAATTTTGGTATAGTTTAATCCCCAACCGGCGGACCGGCCGCCGGTCAGCCGACCGGCTGGGACACCCTCCTCTTTTCTTCTTTTCTCATCTTTGGGTTGTGTTCCTAGCCGGGTAGCCGGCTGCCGGTCACACCCACCGGCTGGGACATCCCTGTAGTTTTAATGTTGTTTGAATGTTGCTGAAGTGCCAGCCGGGTAGCCGGCGGCCTGTTGCCTTGACCGGCTGGCACCCCCTGTGTTCCTTTCCCTTTTCTTTCCTTATGCTCTCACTTATAATAGTTTGTACGGGTCGTTTATCGTATAAATTTACGTCATAGCATTAAATATCCATGTTTAGAATATATGATATCCCACCCGCTTGTATTGAATGTTTCGTGACGGTTTTTGGTATGTCCCTCTTTGAGTCGGTTCTACCTCTGTTTTGTTTTGAGCACTAATCGTTTAGTGTTATGAACTCTCATTCCCCCGCTATATCTCCTTGCTTGTTAGATTAGAATGACGGAACGAGGAGGTGTATCCTTATTGCTTGTATGCATGTGTTAGTGGGGATATGACGACGTTGTTGGGAGGAGAACGCAATGCGTTGATCGACCCGGACGTCAAATGTGGTATCCTTGCAAGGTGGTGTCATTGCTTGTAGCGTACCGCTTGATTATGATTCTTGTGCTCTTTCCGCCTCTTTCGTGTAGTTTGACCGAATTTGGGGTACTCTTCTTCTGTGTGTGACCGAGTCTTGCATGTGAAACATTTATCGCATGTCGAATCGAAACATGTGTATTCCGAGAGTCTGGCCAGGTTTAGACTAGGACCGTATTATTATCGTCGTCCTACCGGGAGGAAATGAGTCTTTCATATACGAAACGTTTATCGTGTATGGTTTAGGGAATTTTTTTCCCGTGAACGTGTTTTGATCATTCTTGCTATGTACATGGTTCTAGTGCGTGTCATTAACCGTGAGATAGTATGTTACCATAATCGTATATTTGGACGTATGCCTATATGTTGTCTTTTTGTGACCGATGGATGACTTGGCGTGGTTTGTATGTCGAATCTTTCTTATCAAGTATATGCCACTAACGGTGAGATGTAAGCCCTAGTGAGTATATAGATGCTTAAGGGTGTCTTCCCCGAGTCTGTGTATAATCTGATGCTTACAGTTTTGTATTTCATGCGCCTATAGCTTAATATATCGAAATGCTTATTTATACTTCTCGTAATTCTTACACATATATATAAGTATGCTTCTACATGTTTATTACCGTTTATGTATGTTATTTGTGATATGGCTGGGAGAATCCGGAGTTACTCCCCCTGACTGTGGCGTTCATGTTTCATGAATGAACATGTTGCTTGGCTGGATCTTTGCTTGTTTTTGGGTTTGGGTGTGAGCTAGCGAGTGTTGGACTTGACGATTCACCCATAGACGTTCTTAGCTAGTTTACTAAACAACTTTTATATTTGTTCACGTTTTGAGAGACTATGTCTCGCTGTAGTATTTTATACTTTAGTTGGTATTTGTTGACATTCCTTGTACTCTTCCTTTGGCATGTAAAAAGTTTCAAAAATATCGTATTTTCCGCTTTATAAATTGCATGCTTGTTACGTTTTATTTCCGCTATCGCGAGGGTTGTCACAGTTGGTATCAGAGCCTATGCCGCACCCGACGCACACACGTGAACCCTAAACTTAAATTACTTGACCTTGAAATAATCAATGAGAGATGGGTAGAAATTAAGGACTTTACTTGGTAGTCTCTTTGTTTATGCTAAGTGTTAGGGCTAACCTTGATTTGTTTTTGTCTCTTATGAAGATAGTTAGACCTCGACTCGTAGAGAATGTCATTCTAGAGGCTCTCACTCAAGTTCCAAGGAATCAACAAGATGCGGCCAATGCTTAAGTTAACCAAGCCCCCCCTCTTAGAGAAGACCATCACCAAGGCGGCTATGCTTGGGTGGCTAGCCAAATTGCTAGGAGCAAGACCAAGCCGTATGGTGGAGAACCGGACCCTACCGAGCTCTCGGAGTGGTTCCGGGAGATGGAAAAGCAATTCGACTTGTATCAAGTCCGTGAAGAAGACAAAGTGAGGATTGCTAAGCACTTTCTTGTAAGGGAAGCCAACAACTGGCGGTCGATTACTAATCTCACCGCTACTCTTGAAGTCAATTTCAATTGGGAATCTTTCAAGGCTGTCGTTGAGGACCGATTTTACCCCAAGGAGCTCAAACAGCAAAGACTCAAAGAATTCATCGATTTCAAGCAAGGTGACTAGACGGCTCAAGACTTCACCATTCAATTCAACAAACTTGCTCACTTTGCACCAAGGCTCATCAAGGATGATGAAGACCGAGCTTATTACTATTCAAATAAGCTTAGTGCTTTGCTCCAAAGCAAAGTAAGGAGAAATTCTACCTCTTTTGGAGAATTGTATGATGATGCACTTTGGGCCTAGAACTACATGAAGGCCATCAAGGATGAAGCAAAGATGAAAAGCCCCCCTGCTTCCTTCTCTCTTAGGCCAAACTTCTATGGAAAAAGGCCGTTTACTCCCTCATCTTCCAATGCCTACGCCAACAAGAGGAGATTCAACCCTCCCCCAAATGCAAATGCAAATGCAAGAGCTCCCACCCCTTTTTTCCCCAAGCTACGTCTAATTTGGCTCATAGGCCATATGCTCCCCTTCAAGCTCAAGCTCAGCGTCGCTTTTGTAACCGTTGTAGACAACCACGCCACCCCGGTGTTGGATGCTTCAACCGACCGTTCATTTGCTACTTTTGCCAAAAGCCCGGTCACCGTTATGATGAATGCCCTGATCGAAAGTTGCCCCCTCCAATTGTAAAACCCAAGGGATCTATCTATGTCCTAGGCCGAGCCAACGCCAATGCTCATCCAAAGATAATTACGGGTATGTTCTCAATCTTAGAGCAACCGTGTCTTATTCTATTTGATACCGGAGCATCCATGTCCTTGATGTCTTCGACCTATGTTAATATGCTAGCTATCGAGCCTACTTATAGTGAGGATACTCCCATATCCTTACCATCCGGAGAAATTATCTCATGTTCTACTCTTTACCCTAACATCCCTATTTCTATTGCGGGAACCATCTTTACCGCTAATCTCCTTAAGTTTCATCTAGGAGAGTATGATGTAATCCTAGGTATAGATTGGCTTGCGTTGTACCACGCTAGATTCGAGTGTAGAGATCAAACAATTTATTTAAAGAGTCATTTAGGACTTAGAATAACCTATAAGGGATCTCATTCTCTAATGGGTGTGCAATTGATTTCCGCAATGAAGTTGGTGAGTATGGTAAGAAAGGGTCACCAAGCGTTCTTGTGTATTGTGACTTCTCCAACTATCTCCTTACCAAAGATTGAAGAAGTACCGATAGTACGTGACTTTGTTGATGTATTCCCCGAATACTTGCCCAAGATCCCTCCTGAGCGTGATGTTGAGTTTTCCATTGATCTTGTGCCCGGAACCGGACCCATAGCTAAAGCTCCATACCGCATGGCTCCAACCGAGTTGAAGGAGTTAAGGAAGCAACTTGATGAAATGATTGCAAAAGGTTTCATTCGACCGAGTGCCTCGCCTTGGGGTGCTCTCGTTCTCTTTGTGAAGAAGAAGGATGGTTCCATGAGACTTTGTATTGACTACTATTAGTTGAACCAAATTACAATCAAGAACAAGTTCCCATTGCCAAGAATTGAAGATTTGTTCGATCAACTAAAGGGTGCTTCTACTTTTTCCAAAATTGATTTGAGATCCGGATACCACCAAATTCCCGTTCGTGATGCCGATATACCGAAGACCGCTTTTAGTACAAGATATGGTCACTTTGAGTTCAACGTGATGCCTTCTGGTTTGACTAATGCTCCCGTTATTTTCATGGATCATATGAACCGCACTTTTAGTGAGTATCTTAACAAGTGTGCAGTGGTTTTCATCGACGACATCCTTATTTTCTCCAAGACCGAAGAAGAGCATGATATTCATCTTAGAACCATTTTGGGTGTCTTTCGCCGTCAAAGGTGGTTTGCCAAATTCTCCAAGTGTGAATTTTGGTTACCTAAGGTGTTCTTTCTTGGACATGTAATTTCTAAAGAAGGTGTGATGGTAGACCCTTCTAAGATTGAAGCCGTGGTGGATTGGAAGAGTCCGACCGATGTTAGAGAAGTCCGAAGTTTTCTTGGTTTAGCCGGTTACTACCGTCTATTTGTCAAAGATTTCTCGAAGCTTGCAAGACTGATGACTCAATTGTTGAAGAAAGATACCAAATTTGTATGGAATGAAGCTTGTGAAGCCGCTTTTCAAGAATTAAAGAAAAGGTTGACTACCGCCCTGGTGTTGACTTTACCTGAAGATGGTGTAGACTTTGATGTCTATTGTGATGCTTTCAAGTTGGGAATGGGTTGTGTACCTATGCAAAATAGGAAGGTGGTTGTTTATGCCTCGAGACAGTTGAGCATTCATGAAGTGAACTACCCTACTCATGATCTGGAATAAGCCGCCGTGGTCCAAGCCTTGAAAGTGTTGAGGCACTATCTTATTGGTGTTCATTGTCGCATATTTACCGATCACAAGAGTTTGAAGTACATATTTACTCAAAAATGAGTTGAATATGAGACAAAGAAGATTGTTGGAATTGGTGAATGACTATGACTTTGAATTGCTATACCATGAAGGAAAGGCAAATGATGTTGCCGATGCTCTTAGTAGGAAATCTTCTTATGCCTTGAGTGTTATGTGGGTGCTACCCGATGATCTTTGTACTGAGTTTCGAAAGTTGAAGTTGGAGTTCGTGGAGCGAGGATTTGATTATGTTGGTGCCATGGTTGCCGAACCTTTTCTTCTCCGAGAGATCCGCGAAAGCCAAGTTGATGATCCTTCCTACAAGACCATTCAAGCCAAGCTTCTAGCAGGAAAAGCAAAAGACTTCAAGGTCGATGACAAAGGTGTCCTTCGACTCCATGACCGAGTGTTTGTACCAAATACTATTGACTTGAGGAAGCGAATTCTTGATTAAGCTCACTTTTCTCCTTACTCTATCCAACCCGGAGGTGATAAGATGTATAAAGACTTGAAGGTACAATTTTGGTGGCCGAATTTGAAAAGTGATGTTGTATCCTATGTTGGAAGATGCCTTACTTGCCAACAAGTGAAAATCAGACACAAGATGCCCGGTGGATTGCTACAACCTTTAGATATTCCACTATGGAAGTGGGAATCTATTTCTATGGATTTTGTCATGGCTTTGCCAAGAACCGTTGGAAGTAAAGATGTCGTACGGGTTATTGTTGACCGCTTGACCAAGAGTGCCAGATTCATCCCGATCAAGGAGACTTGGAGTTTAGATCAACTAGCCAAAGCCTATGTTGATGAGATCGTCACATATCATGGTGTTCCCAAGGAGATCATATCTGATCGAGACCCGAGGTTTTGTTCGAGATTTTGGAAAGCCTTGCAAGAAGCCATGGGTAGTAAGTTGTTGATGAGTACCACTTTCCATGACGCTACCGATGGTCAGACCGAGAGGACTGTCCAGACTTTAGAAGACTTACTTAGGACTTGTGCACTCGATTTCCAATCTAGTTGGGAAAAGAGTCTACCGTTGGTGGAGTTTTCTTACAACAATAGCTACCATGCCTCGATCAAGATGGCTCCTTAAGAAGCTCTCTATGGAAGGAAGTGCCGAAGTCCTATTTGTTGGAATAAATTGAGTGATGTTCGTGATTTAGATCCCGATATGCTTGTTGTGACCATTGATCTTGCGAAGGTCATCCGTGATAGGATGAAAGATGCTCAAGACCGACAAAAATCCTATGCCGATGTCCGAAGAAGACTGTTGGAACTTGAAGTTGGAGATAAAGTGTTCTTGAAGGTATCTCCGATGAACGGTGTTAAAAGGTTTGGTGTAAAGGGTAAATTGAGCTCGAAATACATTGGACCCTTTGACATTGTGAAAAGAATTGGTGCCGTAGCGTACAAGTTGGACTTGCCCCCGAATTTGAGCAAAGTTCATTGTGTCTTCCATGTTTCTCAATTAAGGAAGTACATTAGTGACCCGAGCCATGTTCTTCAAGCTGAAATTCCCGAGCTCGAACTGAATCTGTCCTTTGAAGAGAAGCCAATTCAATCCGCATTCTAGATCGCAAGAACAAAAAGTTGAGAAGTAAAGTGGTGCCTTCAGTGAAAGTTTTGTGGAGATGCAGTAATGTTCAGGAAGAGACGTGGGAACCAGAAGCTACCATACGTGCTAAATATCCAAGCTTATTCAATTAAAGTATCCTTCATTCGCTCAAGTTTCGAGGGCAAAACTTTTTAAAAGGTGGCGTGATTGTAACATCCGCAAATGTACCCTATTTTATTTTAATAATATTATATTATTATTGATTAGCGTAATTTTAGAGTTAGATTAGAACTTTGTTTTCCGTGTCTAATTTAGCAAATCCGAGTCCGTATTCGGAATCTACTCGGAATTCCGTGTGGGTTACGCCTGAAGCCCCATTTTGGGCCTTTTTCCCCCATTTTCCCTCACACCCTTATATAACCCCTTTTACTCCCTCAATCTTCCACTCACCTTCTTCCTCACCAAACCACCAAAACCCTAACCACCATTTGTGGATCAACTCAAGCTTCTCACAAGTCATCCATTCTTCACTCAAATCCCTTGATTTTCATCATAATCTTCCCCTCTTATCATCCTCTACTTTGTGTGGTAATAAAATTATCGTCTTTCTCATTTTCAATTTTTCCATCTTTCTCAAAGGTGAATTGTATTCATCTTTTGGTGTCTTTGTGTAGGTGGAGACCTTCAATACCCCGACAAGGATTACTATCTCGTCGAGGAAGACTTAGAGGACGATTGAAGACGCACAAAGGTAACGGTGAAGGGTTACTCGATATCAATACGTCTTTTAAATGCTTTAATTGATGTTTACCAAATGTCTAATGACAATTATTAGGCATTTAATGTGGTTGGAATTGGATGAGTAGCTTTAGAATTTGTGTTGGTGGATGATTGTTGATGATTGTTAATGAGTGTTGATGAATTTCGTGTATATGTAGTCTCAGCCGGTCGACCAGCCGCCGATCAGCCGACCGGCTGGGAACGCGGCTGAAGTGAAATGGTTACTTCGACAAATTTTGGTATTGTATAATCCCCGGCCGGCGGACCGGCCGCCAGTCAGCCGACTGGCTGGGACACCCTCCTCTTTTCTTCTTTTCTCATCTATGGGATGTGTTCCCAGCCGGGTAGCCAGCTGCCGGTCACACCCACCAGCTGGGACATCCCTGTATTTTTAATGTTGTTTGAATGTTGCTGAAGTGCCATCCGGGTAGCCGGCGGCCGGTCCCCTTGACCAGCTGGCACCCCCTGAGTTCCTTTCCATTTTCTTTCCTTATGCTCTCACTTATAATAGTTTGTATAGTTCGTTTATCGTATAAATTTACGTAATAGCATTAAATATCCATGTTTAGAATATATGATATCCCACTCGCTTATATCGCTTCTTTCGTGACGGTTTTCGTCATGTCCCTCTTTGAGTTGGTTCTACCTATGTTTTGTTTTGAGCACTAATCGTTGAGTGCTATGAACTCTCATTCCCCCGCTATATCTCCTTGCTTGTTAGACTGGAATGTCGGAACGAGGAGGTGTATCCTTATTGGTTGTATGCATGTGTTTGTGAGGATATGACGACGTTGTTGGGAGGAGAACGCAGTGCGTTGATCGAACTGGATGTCAAATGTCGTATCCTTGCAAGGTGATGTCATTGCATGTAGCGTACCTCTTGATTATGATTCTTGTGCTCTTTATGCCTCTTTCGTGTAGTTTGACTGAATTTGGGGTACACGGCTTTTGTGTTTGACCGAGTCTTGGATGCGAAACGTTTATCGCATGTCGAATCGAAACATGTTTATTCCAAGAGTCTGGCCAGGTTTAAACTAGGACCGTATTATTATCGACGACCTACCGGGAGGAATTGAGTCTTTCATATACGAAACGTTTATCGTGTATGGTTCATGGAAGTTTTTATCCCGTGGACGTGTTTTGATCATTGTTGCTATGTACATGGTGCTAGTGCGTGTCATTAACCGTGAGAGAGTATGTTACCATAATCGTATGGTTGGACGGATGCCTATATGTTGACTTTTTGTGACTGATGGATGACTTTGCGGGTTTGTATGTCGAGTCTCTATCTTATCAAGTATATGCCACAAACGGTGGGATGTATGTCCTGGTGAGTATATAGTTGCCTAAGGGTGTCTTCCCCGAGTCTGTCTATAATCTGATGCTTACAGTTTTGTATTTCATGCGCCTATAGCTTAATATATTGAAATGCTTATTTATACGTCTCGTAATTCACACATATATATAAGTATGCTTCTACAAGTTTATTACCGTTTATGTATGTTATTTGTGATATTGTTGGGAGAACCCGGAGTTACTCCCCACTGACTGTGGCGTTCATGTTTCATGAATGAACAGGTTACTTGGCTGAATCTTTGCTTGTTTTTGGGTTCGGGTGTGAGCTAGTGAGCGTTGAACTTGACGATTCACTCATAGACGTTCTTAGCTAGTTTACTAAACAACTTTTATGTTTGATCACGTTTTAAGAGACTATGTCTCTTTGTAGTATTTTATACTTTAGTTGGTATTTATTGACATTCCCCGTATTCTTCCTTTGGCATGTAAAAAGTTTCAAAAATATCATACTTTTCGCTATATAAATTGCATGGTTGTTACGTTTTATTTCCGCTATCCCGAAGGTTGTCACATTAGTTATGCAACTGAGCTATTATTATTGGCATGGATGTTGAGTTGTGGTATTAGTTATGCAACTGATCTATTTGGCATGGTGCTAGGCATGGATGACAGTAATGATGTTAATGGTTTGAGTGTGGGTGAACTTCGGGGACGAAGTCTACTGACAACACCAAAATGTGTCGTGTTTAGTAGTGTTTATTAGGTCTGTTTAATGTACTTTTTACGGGTCGTTAGCATCGTTTTATGATAACGTTAGTCCTTGTAGTTATGTTGTTATTTGGTATTTTTAAGTCAAGTTTTAGAGTCAAGCCCGGAAGTGAACTAAAGTCAAAGTCAAACCCGAGAACCGAGACCAAACCCGACAATTGGAGTGGGCTAGGAGCAAATTATCAATGCAAGAAAAGCAAGTCCAAAGGGTCAATGGATGTCAAGGTAATACTAGCATTCAAAGGGGTCAACGAAAGTCAAGGCGAGCAACCAAGAGTAAAATCTGGCAGCTTAAAACGCTGCCAGCGTCACCAAAACGCTGCCAGCGTCACCAAAATGCTGCCGGCGTCCCACGACGCTGCCGGCGTCCCAAGACCCTGCCAGCGTCCTGGCCTGGGACACGTGTTTCTTCATTTTCCGTCTTGTCATTTTGAGGCCCATTTCTCGAAGGCCCTAGGTTTCTGAAGCAAGGGTATAAAAGAACCAGATTTTTAAGAGAGAAGCCATTCCATAACATTCCACAACAAAGCACAAAACACATTTGAATTCTCTCATTTTTGGTTCTTCATTTTGGCTTGTAACTTTGAGTTTAACTTTATTATTTGGGTTATAACTCTTTATTATGGGTAGCTAATCTTCTATTTCTTAGTGTAATTGGAACAAGTTTTCCTCTTTTAGCATTGTAAGACTCTTTGAACCTCTTCTTCTTTAGTTAATACCATTTTCTCATGTTTATTTTCCATTGTTGAATGAATTATTGTTGAGACTAACCATCTTAGCAAGTTGTTTGTTTAATTAGTGCTTTGTCTAGATAATTTTGGTTAATTTGTCTTGATATTGTTGAAGCAACCTTGAACGATTGCAACTTTGGTTTAAAGTTGGAATCTTTTGAGTGGAATTTGGTTTATTGTGTGGTTAGAACATGGTTTAGTGTTTTATTACATGATTCTAGCTTGTTTCTTTGGTTTTTGATCGGGCTTGTCGCAAGCTCTGGTCAAAGATAATTACCCAGACTAGGCTAATAACAAATTAATGTAATTAGGGAAGTAGGGGTCGATCCTCAGGGAGATGGTGTTTCCTATATAATGTGAAATGTCTTGCAATTGGGTCTTATCTAACGAGTATCTGGGTTTTGGGGTTTTGATTTCTAAACTAATAAAAAGCATAAATGAAAACAAAATAAAAGCAAATCAAAACGAAAACAATAAAGCAAGTGATGAATTAACAATGATAAAAAGAATCTAGGGAAGTAGGTTCACACATGAATTTGGATTTAGAACATGCAAATAATTCATTGTGAGTTCGTAAGAATGATGTGTTCGTTACAATCATAGATCAGATGGTCTAGCAGGCTTTTAGGCAATTTACTAGGTCTAATCTACCATGTCATGTTTTGTCTATTCAATTCACGTATTTCTACTATGGAAAAGAATTCCATTTTAGTCAATGATTTTGATCAGGAATTGTTAACTATCGTTATAGTCCAAACATGAATAGACACAATGTTTTAAAAACACAGTTTCTTTTATCCAATTATCATCTTTTAATCAACCTACATGGCTACCCTACACCCTAGTAAAACGACTACTCACTCATGGTGATGTTTAGATCTAAGATGATGTTAATAATAAAAACTAGGATAGACATGTTTATTTGGTTTTGATAATATTTTAAGACTCTTTAATTGGCGATAATAACGACGCTAAATTGACGATCTTTGGAAATGAAATGACTACAACGATATTTAAATTGAATCTAAAATAACATGTAAATAAAATAGCAATCAAATAAGAAACATGAAGACTTTAAACAAAAGATAAATTAGGAATACCTAGATGACGATCAACAACGACAATGATGAAATATAAACAACCATAATAGAAGTTCCTTGCATAGAATAGTCGATCCACGAATTAAAATACTTGAACCACATAAAGTAGATTACAAAGATGGAATTTTTATTGATCTAGGCTAAGGATTTGATGTAAAAAAGACAGAAATAAACTAAGAAACTAAGGACAAAAAGGAAGAAGAAAATGATCTAGACGAGAGAAAAGAGGCTAGGTTTCTCTCCTCCTAATCTAGTGTTTCTAATTGTGTAGAGAAGTGTGTTGAGATGTGGTGGCTGAGGCACTCCTTATATAGCAGTAGGTTTCGTGGGGAAGGGGTCATACATTAAACATATAGGACAAAATAAAGGAAGTCAAAGCTAAAGCTCGGATCAGCAAACATACCCGATCGGGTACATTACTTACCCGATCGGGTATGTAGTATTCTGGATGCTTTAACTTTCGTTTCATCTCCCTTGTCCTATGACTTGACTTTCATTATCCCCCTTCACCTTTTGAGTCGGGTTTGTTGATAGGGTTTGATGTAAAATGATGATTTCTTCGCCTAACTGATCGATCTTCTGACAACTGCGAAATCGTCTTTGCTTCTTCTTTCTTTTGAATCAGTGAACCTTCTTGAAATTTCTTTGACTTGGTCAAGCTTGCTTCTTCAAATCGTTGGGTTCTAGGCAAATGCTCGGGAATATAGAAAAAGGGCGTAGAAACGTCACTTTCTTTACAAAACAGGTTAGAACATAGGAATTCGCCTAGAAGACGATATTAGCTCATAAAATGGCTTAACAAAGCACAAATGAAATACGTAACCGAGCTCAATTGGGGGTTAAAATCATGCAAATATTCACTTATCAAACTCTCCCAAGCTAAACCATTGCTTGTCCTCAAGCAAACATAACAAACAATACCAGGACAAGGGTTGCAAGCATTGGCTACTACACCATCAATAAACAAATCTCAACGTAAAATTTTGGAAACATAATGAATCATAACCAAAAAACAACGTGGGAAAGAATGATACATAAACATGGCTAAGATTTACATAACGGCGCAGCACAAAGATTTGCACTACAGAATTTTCGGCTCTTGCATGATCTTTTTGACAAATGGACTCTCACGGCACACTCGAACACTCATGTATGAAAAAGGTGATTTCTTTATGTGTAAATGTTTTTGAGACACTCACCTATCTACGACTTATGAAAATGTGTCCGCAGTCTAATATGGTAAACAATTCAAAATACAAGTCAAAGATCACAATGCACATAGAAAAGAAGCCGGAAAAAAAATATGAAGAAGGCTTTGGGAAATGGGTGAAAGGTGGATAAACAGTTATGGTCATGTGAAGGTTAGAATGAGCTAGCAACTGACCAATGATAAATGAATACTCAATCCAAACTTTCGATTAATTCCCAAAAGACGAATAACGAAGCCAGAAGGAACGGATTGGCTTATTACACACGAAACACAAGAGTGAACTCCTTCTAAACATTGAATTGACATTTTGAGGAGATACTCACAACTTCTTATTTTATTTCTTTTTCTTTCTTTTTTTTTCGATTTTTTTTCTTTCTCAATTTTTTCATTTTCCTATTTCATTTTTTTTTTCATTTTTTTTTTCTGAACATAACATCACTTCTTGAACATTTTGTGTGACAACCCTCGTGAATGCGGAAATAAAACATACAAGCATGTGATTTAATTAGCGGAAATACGGTATTTTAAAAACCTTTATACATGCAAGATAAGTATACGAGGAATGTCAAATTACAAACCAAAGTACGAAATATACTACAACAAGAGACGTAGTCTCTCAAAAGGTTAACAATGTCAAAGTGATTAGCAACTAGCTAAGATAACGTCTAGAGGTGCTTCATCCAGGGACAACGCCCGCTAGCTCACACCCGAACCCAAAATATCAAGCAAAAAGTCATCAAATCAAGCAACCTATTCATCCATGAAAAACATGAACGCCACAGTCAGTGGGGAGTAACTCCGGGTTCTCCCAGCCATATCACATTAAACGTACATAGAAGGAAATACAAAAGTAAAAGCATGCATATATAGATATACATGTGAAATACGATAAGGATAGATAGGCAATTAGTATAAATGATAAGAGCATAAGAAGTACAAATCTGAATCCATCATGTTATACAAAGACTCGGGGAAGACACTCTTAGGCAACCGAATACGCTCACTAGAGCTTGCATCTCACCGTTAGCGGTATAAGTTTGATAAAATTGAGACTCGACAAACAAACCATGCCAAGTCATGCGATGATCATAAGTAATCAGTCACATAATCATCCATTCAATCATACAAATACATTGACGTCCTCTCTCACGGTAAATGAAACGCACTAGCACCGTGTACATGGCAAGTATGATTAAAAGGCATCCACGGGATAAAAACATTCCCTGAACGCATACACGATTCAATTCATTTCGTATATGTAGACTAATTTCCTCGTGGTAGGACGACGATAATAATACGGTTCCTAGTCTAAACCTGGCCAGACTCTCGGAATAACCATTTTCCGATTCGACAAGCGATGACATTTCGCATCCAAGACTCGGTCAATCAAAGACGCCGAGTACCCCAAATTCGGTCGATATAATTCACGAAAGAGGCGGAAAAGAGCTCAAGCCTCATAACAAGCGGTACGCTACATGCAAATAACACCACCTCGCAAGTACACAACATTTGACGGCCGGGTCGATCAACGCAAAGCGTTCGCCTCCCAACAACGTCGTCGTATGCCCACTAACACATGCAATTAAGCAGTAGGATACCTCCCATTTCCGACATTCCAGCCTTAGGAACGTGGAGGTAGCCAAGGGAATGAGAGTACAAAGCACATAACAAAATAGTGCTCAAACCGTAACATTTGTAAAAACCGACTCAAAGTGGAACATACCAAAAACCATCACAAAACATGTGATACAAGCGAATGAAATATCATATATTCGAAACATTAATATTTAAAGTCACTACGTAAATTTATACGATAAATGAACGATCGGAAATATTATAAACGAAAACGTAAACAAGAATTTCAAACAAAGTCCAGCAGGTGACAGCCGGTCAGGTGGACCAGCTGCCGGCCACCCGGCTGACGCCAAGTATCATATGAACATCAACATGAAAATACAGAGTGTCCCAGCCGGTCAGGTGGACCGGCTGCCGGCTACCCGGCTGGGACCAAGGGTACATGAGAAAAACCAAGGTAAAGTGAGGCGTGTCTCAGCCGGTCGGCTGACCGGCTGCCGGTCGGCCGGCTGAGATCAACTTCATGCATCAAATATCACGTAACACACAAAATATACAGTCACTGCCCCAGCCGGTAGGCTGACCGGCTGCCGGTCAGCCGGCTGGGGTCAACACCACACGAAAATCACCATTTTCACTAAGGATCAATATTTCACAACAATCAACTATCATTATAATTCATCAATTCTCATATAAAATTTTCAACTAACAACATCCATTACCAACAATATGATTCCTATAATTACTAATCATATTTTAATTACGATTTCTACCTTAGGAAACACATAAAACACGTAAATGATATCGAGTTACCCTTCACCGTTACCTTATTGCGTCTTCACTCCGCGTCAAGGTCCTCTTCGATTAAGAAATAGTCTTTGTCGGGATCTTGAAGGTCACCACCTACAAATAGTTAATAAAAGATGAATATTCTTCACCTTGAGAAAGACGGAAAGTTTGAAAAGCGAGGAAGACGGTAAATTTATAACCAATACGGATAGAGGAAGATGAGAGGGGAAGAATAAGACGAACTTACGTGAATTTGAGCGAGAAATGAAAGAGTTATGACGATTATAAGACGGATCAAAAATGGAAGCTAGGTTTTGGTTGATTTCTTAGTGATGAAGAAAGAGTTGAGTTGTGAGGAAGAAATAGGTTAGGGTTAGTATAAGTAGAGAGTGAGTGGAAAAAGTCAAGAAAAGTCAATGACGCCTTAAGACGTGATTCACTTAGAATCTCGCGAAAAATCCAAATACGAACTCGGAAATTCTAAATTCGACACGGAAATTTTAATTCTAAACTAAAACTAAATTTCGCTGAAAAGTATCCGTAAAATATTTTTACTATAAAAATAGGGTACATTTGCTTGCGGGTGTTACATTTTGGTTCTCCCAAATTCACTTTGACATAAAAGAACAAATCTTCTCAAAAGAGCATCCATACACCATAGTCTAGCTGCTAACTCAACAAGGTAGGCAGTTTTTACATGTAGCTGTTATCTTGTGAAATGTTTGTATGAAGTGCTAATTTTGAGGGGTAATTCAAAGTGAAAAAGGCTTTAAATCTTAGTGAATCATGAATGCAATGCTTATAGGAATGAAATGAGAACCATACTTATGCGCTTTGACATGACACACATTACAAGGAGAACTACACACACCTTAATCAGACTAGGTATAGATGTACCAGCCTAAGGAGGTTCTACCTTACAATATATGTAACTTGCCAAATGTCAAGATCAAGCGTACTCATCTATAGATTCATTCCATGCCTACTGTGTACAAGACTTCCCCATGTATGCACAATTCAATGAATATTGAATCATTATCTTTTGAAAGCTCTAAGTTTGGGAAATGTAACATGATAGCATAGTAAACAAGCAAGCAAATCATGAAAAGCATTCAATTATGTTCAAAATTTTAAATTTTTCTCTTATACAAAAATTCGAAAAATATAAATAACTAAAATGCAAATGAGAAATTGCAATCCCTCCCCCAAGCTAAACATCACATTGTCCTCAATGTGAGCACAAAGACTAAATATGCAACGAGATGCTCAATGGGAAGAAGGGTAAAAAGGGAAAAAGATGAAAGGAGAGTGAAGCTTACTAGTCAGCGCGGACTCCCCCAAGCTAGTAATTTGGACTTGACAAGGAAGATCCTCATAGATTCTTCAAAAACTCTTTCATCTGCAAAGTAAATCTAACAAAACAACGAAAAAGGGAAAGCAAAAACAAAATGCAAAAAGAAAGGAAACACGAGTTGCCTCCCGAGAAGCGCTGGTTTAACGTCCCGCTCGACGAATACTCCTTTGAAATCATCTGGTTGGGGATTGACGCTCTATATAGACAATATCTAAGCATCCGACAATGGAATTGCTGTAGTAGAGTTTCAATCGGTGTCCATTGACCTTGAATTTTTCACCATTATTAGTCATTATTTCCACATAACCGTATTTGCTTACATATGTAACAGTGAATGGTCCAGACCATCTTGATCGAAGTTTTCCCGGAAAAATTTTCAAACGGGAGTTGAAGAGAAGTACATGGTCACCGACATTGAATTCTTTTCTGATTATCCTCTTGTCGTGCCAACGCTTTGTTTTCTCTTTATAGATCCTAGAATTCTCGTAAGCTTGCAAACGAAACTCTTCTAGCTCGCTCAGTTACAAAAGTTGTCTATCAGCGCTAAGCTTAGTGTCTAAGTTGAGTTCTTTGATAGCCCAGTGAGCTTTGTACTCTAACTCAACGGGGAGATGACAGGCCTTTCCATAAACCAACCGATAGGGGGATGTTCCAATCGGGATTTTGAAAGTTGTGCGATAAGCTCATAAGGTGTCATCGAGCTTATTACTCCAATCGGTTCTAGATTTCGAGACTACTTTTTGAAGAATTGTTTTTAGCTCTCTGTTCGAAACTTCTACTTGACCGCTGGTCTGGGGGGGGGGGGGGTAGGCTAAACCTCGTCTGTGATAGACACCATACTTGGCAAGCAGAGTGTCTAACTGCTTTTCTCCGAAATAAGTTCCTCGATCACTTATTACGGCTCTGGGTACACCAAAACGCGGAAAGATGATCTTTTTAAATAGTCGTATCACAACTCTAGCATCATTGTTGGGGGTGGCAATTGCTTTTACCCACTTTGAAACATACTCGACAGTGACTAAAATGTAACGATTTCCATTTGAAGAAGGGAATGGTCCTTGATAGTCAATACCCCAGACATCGAATATCTCGACTTCTAATATGCCGTTTTGAGACATTTCATGTCTTTTGGATATTTGACCCATTCGTTGACAAGCATCACAAGCCATAACAAAGTCTCTTGAATCTTTAAACATCGAGGGCCATAAAACCCGGATTGTAAGACTTTGGCTACGGTCTTGGACGGACCATGATGACCACTATAAGCAGATGAGTGGCATCCTTCTAAAACTCCTTTTACTCCCCACTAGGGGATACAACGTCTATACAGACCATCTGAGCACTGCTTGAAAAGATAGGGGTCATCCCAAACAAAGAATTTTGCATCACGCAAAAATCTCTTTCTTTGGTTACAAGAAAGGTCGGAGGGTAGCTGGCGACTGACAAGGAAGTTGGCAATATCAACATACCAAGGAGAAGAGTCCGCAATTGCCATTAATGAATCATCAGCGAACGAATCATTAATTGGCGTTGGTAATCCTATTTCAGTTACTCTTATCCTTGAGAGGTGGTCAGCAACTACATTCTCTGCTCCTTTCTTATCCCGGATCTCTAAATCAAACTCTTGAAGGACTAAGATCCATCGGATAAGTCTAGGTTTTGCCTCTTTCTTTGAAAGCAGATATTTCAAGGCAGCATGGTCAGTGTAGAGAATAACTTTTGATCCTATTAGGTACGAGCGAAATTTGTCTAAGTCATAGACAATGGCGAGAAGTTCTTTCTCGGTGGTGGCATAGTTGATTTGGGCAGGATCTAGGATTTTACTAGCATAGTAAATCGCATGAAGAAACTTTTCCTTTCTTTGCTCTAAAACAACTTCTACGGCATAATCACTCGCATCGCACTGTTAGTTTCATAAACTTAATATTAGACATTTCTAATATCATAATACATTTAGTTTGCTCTTAAACTAAATAGATCTTATGCATGCATAACAAAATAAGACAAAGATAAGAAGAAACATTTTCCTTACATTGAATATAAACAAAATGGGCACAATATTTGGACACCTTCCAAATATTGTTCTTGAGCTAAATAAGAAGGATGATCTTCCAAGTTTCAAATTAGAAACTCTCCTATTAGTTTCACCCAAGACTACCCTTAATCTCTACAAAATACTACACTAGTATTAAATAGTAGAAGCCCTTATTATGAACTAATAGATATATTACTACCCTTAGTAAATGATATTATTAGTGTAGGAACACAAGAAGAATTTCTTAAATTTCTTTTTAGTGAGAGATAGAGATTTTGTAGAAAGATAAGCATCCATGCAAATTATGAGATGTTATGGTATATAATAAGAGGGAAAAATAAGCCCTCTTTTGGCTTGAGAAAACCAGTCACACACACCTCACATGGGTGGGGTGTTGTCACTTCCAATTGTTCTTAACAATGTAAAAAGGTTGAGTGTTGATAATAGTGTTTGTGCATGATTATGTCTAATTCCTAATTAGAATAATACACAAAAATAATCACCATCTTTGTACACTACCAAAACCGGTGCACCCTTGTAAAATGGGTGTCCATTTTATTTTTGCAATTTGTCATTTGTCACAAGTGTGACATGTGACATGTAACATGTAATTTTGCTTATAAATGTGCATTTAACCAATTTAAATGCAATTTCATAACAAATAAATTGGACTTAACATTTTAAGTCACATTTTATAATTACATGTAAATAAAATGGGTCCTCTCATATTTGGTTAAAATAATCTACAACAATTTGTAATTATAATTAACCAAATTAACTTATCTCAAATGTTTCATAAACATAATGCATTCTTAGGTGTTGTTTGGTTGCATGTAGGAAATGCACTTCCATAGGAATTTTCACTTCACATGATTTTACATTTCATGTGAATTAGAAAAACTTGTTTGGTTGCATGTAGGAACTCTAATTCCATAGGAATTCCCACTTACCTAGGGGGGGCCTAGGTAAGCAACTTCCTCCATTTTGGAGGAATTGGAATTCATGGGAAGTCTCAATTCATGTGAATTGTGTCAACCAAACAACTCACCATTTTTACAATTCACATGAATTAGAGTTCCTATGTTATTTAAGGGGCAACCAACCAACCCCTTAGTAATATAACAATTAAATTACTAAAAATAATCTTATTTAATCATATTACAATAAGATATATTTCTCACTTACAATTTAAACTTGGTTCAATTTAAGGGATTAATTAATCTGTATCACTATACAATTAATTAATGTACATGATTACGTGATTGTCCTTTAGGTGTGACCTCAAGGGATCAACTGATCACCACCGTCATACGACAGTAACGTCAAACTCAATTGAGCCAATCATTACCGATTTATGTTGACCAGTTGACTATAATATTCATCATCCCTTTGTATTCTTATTATTGAGATTTAATTATGTGATCGCACTATTGTTGAGGACATTTACTCCAACAATCTCCCACTTGTCCGAGACAAGTGTGCGTCACCAATTCTCTTGTCCTATTACAATATCTCCCACTCAATGCAAGGTGTCTTGCAGGTCGTACTTGCATTTGATCATATCAAGAGTGGTTTCCTCGATCTGGAGAGTAACTGTCTGACCGGAATTATCTACCATAGATACCTTCCGAGCGTGGCCACGCATTTTCAGCTTACTCCTCCTCGAGTGGCCTTGAGATTTAAAACAACCCTGACAAGGGGTGGACAATTCCTATCGCACTATTCCCTTTGCATAGCCACAGCTCATCATGACCCAAAAGATGCCCATTTGACCCCAGTTACGAAGGTTGTAGAGCATAAATCAAAGTCACTCTGAAACTGTGCCACCTTAGGCGAACAGTCTTTAGTCAAAGAATTGACCCAAAAGAATACTAGTAGCTCTTGCCACGACCAGGCTACAAGAATTGCCAGAATTCTATAAGCGGTCACTGCCCAACAGATTGTCCCTTACAGTCTGTCTATGTGATCGATTGGTCATCCCTATAACCCTATGACACTTGAACTTGCCATCAATCGCACCACAATCTAGTCACTTCGAGATGTTACCTCATATAAGTGACTAGGGGCCAATTCTATGTTAAATCAGTCCACTTTAATGGAGTCCAAAATTGTCTCTACAATCCATTTGGATATAACAAAGCACAAAACAAGTTTTTGAAACTCAAACGATAAATGTGATTATCATATATGAACAATCAACACAATGTTATTGCTTCGTATCATATAATCTAAAGTTTATTTCGTCCATGACAATTCATGACGATCTTATTAAATGCAATAAAGGCTTGTGTAGTGAATATACCATATATTCATTTATTCCAACCTTGTGAATTGCTTTTTCCTTCCATCCAACGTTATTCCTAATAACATGAATTCATCTACGTACATTTCTAGATCTCTATCTAGCGTTGGGCTCTTTAACTTGAAAGATACTCCCACTTGTTATCATGATAAATGATAGGTATTTAGGTGAAAGGATCTACCGTTAGTTCCTTTTAAACCACCTTATACTCATCATAATGTACTAGGTCTCTATTTGTAGAATTTATAATGATTGACTCTTTAATCATCCTTTTAGATATTCGCTTCTTTTAAAACAAAAGTACGCCTAGGATTTCGATAAATCCTTTTATAAGTTTGGAAATTTGGGTTTGTGTAACCTTTACCACATTATCAAATTTTCTCTACCAAACACAAGAATGTATCCCTAGTTCTCCTCGAGAACTCTACGGATGTTCTTGTAGGCTATCCAATGACTCTCATGTGAATTGATTTGTTTTAGGCTTGTCATACTCCCAGCATACAATTCATTTAGGTATGTGCATGTAATGGCATACATGATCGGTCTCATGTGATCAACAATTCTTAGGTTCAGTGGATGACTATGACCCTTTCATAGTGATCCCACTTTTATCAACATAAACAACCTATTTAACTTCTTGAATAGATTAAGGATCTTATCGATATAAGATACCTTTTAAATGCCAACCTAAAATATTCTATTCCACAATAGATTTTGATTTTAGTATACATTGCCCTCTTTCATCCAACATTAAAATCCAACCACTCCTTTCAAAAAGGTAATATGAATATGTCACTCTTAATGAGTGAAACGTCATTCACGTGGAAAACAATTTCTCCCACTAAACTTCATGTCTTTACATGATAACTTACACTCCAACTTAACTTCATGTCTATACATGACTTTAACTCCCACTGAATTTCATGTCTATACATGACTTTTCGACAATTCGAGTGAAGCCCTTCTTACATCTTATAATAGAAAAGATCATCATAACATCTAGGTAGATACATACAATAGGCTTGTGTCATGTACACATCCTATTCCAAATCCCTATTTGGACATGTGGTTTTGATGTGTATCTTGTACACACCTATTATAAGGTATTTCATTGATGATTTGGATCTAAGCATAGTTACGCATTAACTTGGCTTTTGTAGACATCTACATGTCTATCCATGCAACTACAATTGGACAACTCCAAATAAAACATTTTCTTTGCATAGATTCCATATAGTTTCATAAGTCTCTTTTAGAAAATCGAAATTCAAAATTTCTAGGTACTTCCACTGATCATAATCTTATTATATCAAGAACAATTTCTTTTGGTCTCGTCACTAGTCTAAGGATTCACCTAAGAACGCTTTCTTTTGGTCTCCTCACTAGTCTTGAGTCTAACCTAAGAACATTTTCTTTTGGTTTCTTCACTAGTTCCTAACTAGGTTTTCGTTGTGGCTTATTTTCTCCCACTCTATCTTTAGAAAAATACAACTATTTTCTTTAAACATAGCCTTATGAGCCACAAACAATTTTGTACTCATACTCGTGAGGGAGGTAGAAGTATCACAACATGACCTTAAGTGATCTATTAAAGACTTCATTGTAAAGACATCGAATCTTAGCTTTGAGATAGACTAGTTCTATAAGCTAAAGAGGTGTACTCATATTCATGTCAATTGCAATCTTTATAAGTGGTGTGGCCAATTGGTTTGGTAGACTCCCTACTTTGAGTTCAATAACTCAATTTGACTTAACAATTGATATTTCAAAATGAGAATCGAATTCTTAGCTTTTGAACTTATTACAATGATCCAATCATCATAATACTAACATGATCAATTTGAGTCGATACAATTTATGTTATTAGTGCAAGCAGAGTATGATGACAAGTTCTTAGAACTAAAAAGTTTCAATAAACCGAGTGACTTGGGTTGAAAACCAAGTCACTAAATCCAATTACAACCAATGTCAATAAAAGGAATTAAACAAATTTCCATGTCAAACAAGGAAATTATAAAAGTTCTAAAAAACAATGTCTCAAAATAAATCTCAAAATTTTGACAATTCAAAATAAGACCAAGCTTCCATAGGTCTTCAATCATGGGTAGCTACCTTAGCTTCCCTTGAAGAGCCTTCTTAGGCTTGCTTGTCCTTGCCTTTATCCTTGTTAGGATGCCCTAATTACAATTAAATAGGGTAAGAATCACAACTCGTATCTATATACCAAAGTTGAGATCATAACATAAACGATAGGGATAAATATTTACCTACTGGAACAACCTTTCCAGTTTTAAGATCTCCAAGATACTTATAGCAATTCCTCTTTCAATGCCCTACGCCATTACAATATTGGCATTTTTCCTTATTGGAGGCACCCTTCTTGGGCATGGAAGAGCTATTCTTAATAGCTTTACCCCTTTCCCTTGAAGGTGGAGGGCTTCTTCCCTTTACTACCACTTTACTTGAACTTCCCCTTGCTCCTTATATTAATATGGAGCACATCCTTGGAATTGCTAACATTTAGCCCATGTCTCTCTCGGCTTGCACGAGCATCTTGTGCAATTCATGAAGAGAGGTTTTTCATGTTATGCATATTGTAGTTTACCCTAAACTTCACATATGCTTTGATTTTCCCCAAGGAATGTAAAACTCGGTCGATAATGAGTTGTTTGGGAATGGTCACCCCTTGCAATTTTAGAGTCTCAACATGCTCAATTAATTTGAGTACATGAGGGCTAACTTTTGGTCCTCTTTAAGGTTCATGTTGAATAATGTGGAAGTCGTTGTAACACCTTCAGAATCCGTTATATTTAAAAACAGAGTTTTCATGTAAAATTCGGAACATGGATGTGTCACAATTGAACCAATTATAGCAGAAGTATTCAAATCATGTAATTCGAAGGGGTAAATGTCCACGTGAATTAAAACCAAAGAGTAAAATCCGATTACAACCAAATCCAAATGTTTGCGGAAGCGAATAAGTTTGATGATGCAAAATAAGGATAATTGTCTAAACATTGGTTTCCAATAAAAATAATAACGCGCGCGCTCTCCCATGGTTTCCACGTCCTAGTTCCTTGAATTACCTGTCACACGATCTGCTCTCACAATAGTGGTCATAGCAGTTCCAATTAAGGACAAAAACAAAAGAGGGTCAACAATAATGTTGAGTAAGGTAAACAGTCCAAAAGTAAATAAGAGTTTTACTTAAATTTAGAATTCATAAGAAAGTAGAATATCATTGAGAAGTTCAAGTTTCTAAATAAGGAAATCCGATCCAAAATAGTTAGTCCTTCCAAATCTTAAAACACTTTCCTTCGAAGAAAACATTTCTTCACTTTCTTTAGTAAGTAATGGATAGAGGCCGTATGGAGAGGATCCCCTCGCCCTAGTCCGGATAAGACGGGGTTCACCAAACCATGTACAATAACTGTCCAAAAATCCCGAGTGTGCACACCCCTCCAAGGGCCAACCCCAAGGAGGAAGATAAGAGGACGGGGTCTCGATCAACTAACCCCCACCAAAAGCTCTGTATAGGAGGTCCCCTTTTATTATTTGGGAACAACCTACCCCTCTACCAAAACCGTTCAAACCAAAAGTCAAAACCCTTTCCAAACAATTAAATCCATTTCTTGAGATTAACCATTTCCATAACTTGTACAAAGATCAAACGGTTTTGGTTTTCAAACTCTTAAAAGTTATGAGTCTTTTATTATATTTCAACACTTCAAAGAATGGAATAAAATCAATTATTTTTCAATATTTCATCATAATAATACAAACTTATAATAACAACCATTATAAACATTATACACAATATAACATTTGAAACAATACGCAATAGTTCAAGAATAATGTATGGACAAGCGTTTCCCTTACCTTATGAGCTGGTCTAGAATTTTAAAGTGCTTCTTCTACAAATCCCGAGTCTACATTATAAATAAATTACTCGTTACTAAATTATTCCAGACGGTCCTTAACTAGTTCAATTGATTTTATGCATTTTACTCGGTTTTTGTTATGTTTCCATTTTGAACGTTTTGTTCCGAGTTTTATTATTAAGAAAGCAAAATATGTTCACGATCAGAATATTTAAGAGTATTTTATCAAGTTGGTGCTTTTAGTTTAACAAGTTATAGCTTATACACTTGGTTTACACAAGTTTACTATCTTATACATACTTTACGGTTTTACAGATTCTGAACAGTGACTTCAAAATGTCATACCTCCTTCGTTACTTAACGTTTTGGAGTAAGGTCAGTGTGGTTAGATTATTTAAGATGTCCTACAACTTTAAGTTTCAAATACTAACAGTCCAAAAACGAATCTAAGGCCTCTGAAATTTCTTTTTAGTAAAACGTGACGGTTTCCGAGTCACAGAAAGTTTTGGGCTGGTTCGGGTGTTTAAATAGTCGAAATATCGGTTTCCAAAAGGCCAACATGCATGTATTTAATTAAAGTTTATCATAGTCAAATATCAAGAATATATCTCTAGTATACCTTTATTTACTAGTGGTCTATTCGAAAAAGGTAGATTCTCAACTATTGATCTAAAGAACAATATTTTATCAGATTTCCAGATTGTCATTTTGTGTTACAAATATCATATAAAATCAAATACTTAATATTATTGGACTAAACCAACTCCAATAGGTCTAGTATTTAGTCTACCAACTTTTCTGTTTATATAATGTTAGCCAAAAATAGGTTTAAGATGTACTATTGGTCGGATCTTTAACCAGTGGTCATAATATGAGTCACAAAATGTTCTTAAGTGGATTACAAAGATTATAAATTCAAATGAGTTGATTCCAGGGCCTAATATTCTCTATATTCATTATAGTTCATTGTGGTAAAAGGGTTTGTCCTAATTAATCCTTTAAATTACTTTTCAAGACACAAACATTGGGACTAGCAGATTCTATTGTCCAGAATCATGTTCTTTTTGTGTGATTTTTCATTTGCAAACGACTCTTGGGATTATGACAAAAAAATTTACACTGGTTATAGACAGGAAGACCTACGACACATATGTTTTTCATAGCAATAACACAAGTCTAAGTCGGATTTGTATTCTGTTAATTATCAACCTCCGGATTTGACACTTTTATGATTGTTATGTGTATAGATTCTTGCATGCATGTATGAAGACTCTTATAGTTCGTTTAAGGGTTTATTTTACTCAAGATTAAGTGTTGAATGAGAATAAAATGCTAAGATTTTAGTATTTTAGTCCTTACAAGGTGAAGAACTTGGTGTTTAGGCAAGATCCTCCTCCTAGCTTTCTTCTCCTCCTTCTCCTTCTCTTGGTTTCTTCCTTGCTCTCCCTCTCTCTATATCTTTTTTTGTTGTTGTTTTGTTTTGAATGAAAATCTGATGGGAAGGTTGAATTATGAGTAAATAGGAGTGGTTATGGGAAGAATAAAAAGAAGGGTGTTGGGAAGAGGGGGAGTAGGGGTGTAGGGGTGTAGGGTGGTGGCACACATGGGGAAGAGGGGTGTCTTTTTTTTTCTCATTGGACCAATTGCTCTAGGCATGACATAGGATCTTAGGGATCATCATGGCTGCTAGGATTTTGTTGTAGGTGTCGTTGAGTCGGGTTTGCGCAGAGCGGAAAAATGATACGCGAGACGGTGTTTTATACAACTTCCAAATGCAATATGATTTTACCAATTATCGACACAAGGATTGTGTATATGTTCTTTTCTAAGCTTGTCATGTGTGAATTAATTTAAGGAATGCATTTTATTATTATTTATTCTTAATGTTTGACGATGATATTTATTATTAAATTAAGCGATTAGCGGTAATTGTATTGTTACCAATTTTTTCATTTTATCTCTTATTGATACTTTATTATTATTATTTTTAAATTTCCTTTTCATTTTATTGACGGATTTTATGGGTATTACAATCTACCCTCCTTAAAAACAAACTTCGTCCTCGAAGTTAAAACATCCTTCTAGAGCAACAAGTATAACTTCGTTCCTTAATATACGAGGGAAAGATGTGGGTGTTACAGTCGTCTCATATTGTAAGATACTAGGAGCTTGTGAAAAAACATGGTCACACAAGCTTGGCATAGATCTCATAGGCCATGCTTATCTTATGACACTCCCTTGAAGATCGGCCTCCATCGAGAAGATCAAAATGTTTTTGATTGCGGTGGACTCTTGTGGCTAGCCTCATAGGCTCGCCTTGCGTGGCGGTTGACCTTTCATTAGGTGCGGTGGGAGAGACCTTGGCAAGGTAACGAAACCTGTCGTCACCCGCCGCGGCCAAACGGCGTTGCATAACCCAATCGGTAAAAATAGTGCCATTCTTTTCTTACTTGCATCGATCCATGAAGGATCGAAGCCATGAGACATTCGTGAGAGTTGGAGTATAGGTGGTGGTGGATGAAATAGCATTTGCCATTGCGAATAAACAATCATGACTACAAAATTGAAAGACATAAAGGAAATGTCAACATTTATCATTTAAATATCTGTAAACATTTTAAACAAGTTTTAACATTTAAAGAGTGACCTCTACCCAACTATTATAAATGATTCCAAGATCCAAATTCATATCAACTTGGGCACGGTAAGCCGATTCATCCCTCATTAACATAATTCGGTGGATTAACTCTTTAATCGATTCTACATTAGAACTCTCGGTCGACAATATTACTTTAATATTTATCTTAAGCCCGGAACACATGCGGCTACGGTCGCGAATACTTCCGTTGAGCTCAATCCAAATTTCGAAATAATAACATTTATTACCCCACTTACCCAACGTAACAAGTTTAGCACCCCGGTGAGCCGAGCCTACTTCCTTGCGAAATTGGGATTCATGGGTTCTACATTTGGTAAGGCTTGATCTCAATTATTTATTATGAGAGGTCATGTCAATTTATTATCTATCTCGTTTAAGTGAACTAAATCGATGAATTAACGATAATTTTAATTGACACGGTCGAATACTCGATAAAATATGCATGTCATGTTATGGCGATTTGGCAATGCATGCAAACATATTAAATAAAAATGCAAGCATAAAAATAAAACTCCTAGTATGGCCTTTCCTAGAATAGAAAATCATATATTCTATTACAAATTCGGAAACCAACTCCTTTGGTCCCTTGAACTTCATAAGCACGCCTCCCAAGGTCACCGTCTCTCTCGGAACTCCTTTCCGAATGGCACCATTTTTGGGAAACTCCGGTTTTACAATTAGTTACAAAATATATAATAAAATTACAATAATTTCCTATTATACATTTGTAAAATAAAATAATACAATAAAATTGATACGAGATCACATTAAATTACAACCGAATCAATATTCCCTTACATTTCGGGCAATATCGATTAAAACTAAGGCCATACAAGGAAAAATTACATAATTCCAAATTACATAAACCAAAATATGACATTCATAAATTGAAAATATGACATTCATAAATAAAAATGCAGCATTATAATATGTATAAAACATGCTCATGTTAAATGCCAAATCGCCCTATTTAACGGTTTATATCAAATATAACCCGGTTTTACGGAAATGCGTGATAATAACACTTTAAAATCACCAAACAATACTTAATTCATATTTAAGTCCAAGTTAATTATCCCAACTCATTTAGGCCTCAAAAATCAGTCATTACTCAATTTTTGAAAATAATTCAACTTGTTGTTATTTAATTGCTCATAATTAGACTTTTAAAATCATATTTTAATCAAATAAATTCAAATTTAATTACAATAATTTCAAATTTTGAATTTAAAATTTTTGTACATTCTGGAACATTTCCATGACACTCATAATGTCAAAAATCATGGTTTAAAAATTTCGAATCGGTTTTTGAGAAAAATGATTGTGCTTTATCGGTTTTATCAAATAAAATATATAAAGCATGCAAAAATTAATCATATTAAATTTTCAATTCAGATCTGAAATTTTGGACATTCATGTAACCAGGAACAATTTTCTCTTGGCATGAAAATTATTTTAGCTATATTTGCTAAATTAGTCACTATTTATGCCTTTTTTACATTAAAAAATCATAAATCATGCTAGACAAATCACATCAGTCTGAAATTTTCTAATCTAACAGGAAAACATGCATGTGACAACATACTAAAATTTCATGGTCATATTCAAAGAGGAAGTAGTTTTAACCATTTGACCTTTATTTATTTCATTTTATCATATAAAAATCATAAATTACACGAAATAGTTCCAATTCACATGAAATTTTACATACAGTAATTAAAATATATTTGTGATATTGTGTAAAAATTTCAAGGTCAGAAGACAAGCCTAACTATTTTTAGTATTTTAAGCATCATTTTACTCATTAAAATGTAAGAAAAATACTAAAAAACATATTTGAGCTCTATAAATTTCCATAAATCATCAAAATGACCTAAAATCGTATTAGGACCAGTATATATTGACATGCAAATAACTTTGTGATTTTATCTTATAAAACACAAATTACTAGTTTTCTTTAAGTTACCATAACTCGAAAAAACTATAAATCGATTATGCATGCAACAACCAAGGCTCTTGATACCGCTTGTTAGTTTCATAAACTTAATATTAGACACTTATAATATCATAATATATTTAGTTTACTCTTAAACTAAATAGATCTTATTCATGCATAACAAAATAAGACAAAGATAAGAAGAAACATTTTCCTTACATTGAATATAAACAAAATGGGCACAATATTTGGACACCTTCCAAATATTGTTCTTGAGCTAAATAAGAAGGATTATCTTTCAAGTTTCAAATTAGAAACTCTCCAATTAGTTGCACCCAAGACTACCCTTAATCTCTACAAAATACTACACTAGTATTAAATAGTAGAAGCTCTTATTATGAACTAATAGATATATTACTACCCTTAGTAATGATATTATTAGTGTAGGAACACAGGAAGAATTTCTTAAATTTCTTTTTAGTGAGAGATAGAGATTTTCTAGAAAGATAAGCATCCATGCAAATTATGAGATGTTATGGTATATATTAAGAGGGAAAAACAAGCCCTCTTTTGGCTTGTGAAAACCGATCACACACACCGCACATGGGTGGGGTGTTGTCACTTCCAATTTTTCTTAACAATGTAAAAAGGTTGAGTGTTGGTAATAGTTTTTGTGCATGATTATGTCTAATTCCTAATTAGAATAATACACAAAAATAATCACCCTCTTTGTATACTACCAAAACCGGTGCACCCTTGTAATATGGGTGTCCATCTTATTTTTGCAATTTGTCATTTGTCACAAGTGTGACATGTAACATGTAATTTTGCTTATAAATGTGCATTTAACAAATTTAAATGCAATTTCATAACAAATAAATTGGACTTAACATTTTAAGTCACATTTTATAATTACATGTAAATAAAATGGGTCCTCTCATATTTGGTTAAAATAATCTACAACAATTTGTAATTATAATTAACCAAATTAACTTATCTCAAATGTTTCATAAACATAATGCATTCTTAGTAATATAACAATTAAATTGCTAAAAAGAATCTTATTTAATCTTATTTAAGTGATTAATTAATCTGTATCACTATACAATTAATTAATGTACATGATTAGGGGATTGTCCTTTAGGTGTGACCTCAAGGGATCAACTGATCACCACCGTCATACGACAGTAACGTCAAACACAATTGAGCCAATCATTACCGATTTATGTTGACCAGTTGACTATAATATTCATCATCCTTTTGTATTCTTATTATTGAGATTTAATTATGTGATCGCACTATTGTTGAGGACATTTACTCCAACATGCACATCAGTTCAAAGGGTAGATTCCAATCAGGCGACTGGATTATAGGTGCGGTGATCAAAGCATGTTTGATTTTGTTGAATGCCTCAAGGCATTCCTTTGTGAAATTGAAAGGTGCATCCTTGAAAAGGAGCTCAGTCAGGGGCTTGGCTATCTTTGAAAAATGTTTTATAAATCGTCGGTAGAAACCGGCGTGGCCAAGGAAACTCCTGATTCCTTTTACATTAGCAGGGGGTGGCAGCTGTTCAATAACTTGTATCTTAGCTCGATCCACTTCTATACCTCTTTCTGAAACGATGTGACCTAAAACTACACCTTCGTTCACCATGATGTGACATTTTTCCCAGTTGAGAACAAGGTCGACTTCTTCACAACGTTTTAGAACTCTGGATAGATTTGTCAAACAATGATCAAAGGAAATGCCATAGACGCTAAAGTCGTCCATAAATACTTCCATGATAGATTCAACAAAATATGAGAAGATACTGGTCATGCAACGCTGGAAAGTGGCAGGTGCATTACACAAGACAAATGGCATTCTGCGATAAGGGAAAGTACCATAGGGACAGGTGAAGGTGGTTTTCTCTTGATCCTCAGGGTGGATAGGGATTTGGAAAAATCCTGAGTAACCATCTAGATAACAGAAATACTTGTGACAAGCTAACCTCTCTAGCAGTTGGTCAATGAAGGGTATATGATAGTGATCTTTCCTAGTTAATTGATTCAGCTTTCTGTAGTCAATACACATACGCCATCTCGTCACAATCCTTGTGGGGATGAGCTCATTCTTCTCATTTTTGACTGCTGTTGTTCCTCCTTTCTTGGGAACAACTTGAACAGGGCTAACCCATTTAGAGTTAGAGATTGCATAGATTATGCCAGCATCTAGCAATTTCATAACTTCAGTTTTAACTACTTCCTGCATGTTGGGATTAACACGACGTTGACCTTGAACACAAGGTTTTTGGCCTTCTTCTAAATTGATTCTATGCATGCAGAAGTCTGGGCTTATGCCTGTTAAATCTTCGAGTTTGTAACCTATTGCCTCTCTATGCTTTTTCAAGACAGTCAATAGTGAGGTTAACTGATTTTCATCTAGGAGAGCACTCACTATGACTGGGCAATACTCAGATTCATCTAAAAAAGCATATTTTAGATTCGAGGGAAGAGGTTTTAGTTTAGGTTTTTGTACTTCTGCTTTGGCAGGAGTATCAATCAAGCTTATGAACTCTTTAATTTCTTCTGACGGTATATCTTCTCCGGTAATGTCCTTTTCCAGCTCACTGATCTCAAAATTTTCATTCTCAGAGATATCCTCCAACAACAAGATTGCCTCTAAAGGATCCTCGATTATTGATGGATACAGAGATTCATCAACAATGGAGTCAACAATATCAATAAAACAGCAAGACTCCTCTAGCATGGGGCTTTTCATCGCACCGTTCAAGTTATAGGTGACTTTATCATCACCTACTTCTAGTGTCAGTTTTCCATTCTTAACATCGATTACTGCTCCGACAGTGTGTAAAAATAGCCTTCCTAAAATAATAGGGATTTGAGAATCTTCAGCCATATCTAGCACGATGAAATCGACGGGAATAAAAAACTTTCCTACTTTGACAGGCACATCTTCTAAAACTCCCATAAGTTGTTTTAATGAACGGTCTGCCATTTGCAGAGTGACACTGGTGCATTTGAGAATTCCCTTATTCAACTTTTCACATATGAAATAGGGCATGACGCTTACACTGGCACCTAGATCGCATAGAGCTTTATCAATTGTGTAGGTGCCTATAGTGCAAGGTATAGAGAAACTACCGGGATCCTTTAACTTAGGAGGGGACTTTTTTTGCATCAAAGCACTGCACTCAGCTGTGAATGTTATGATTTCTACATCATCTAAAGTCCTCTTCTTAGTTAAGATATCCTTCATGAATTTTGTGTAAGAAGGGATTTGATTGATCAATTCAGTGAAGCGAACCGTTACCTGGAGGTTTTTGACCACTTCCATGAATTTGCTAAACTGGGTTTCCTTATGATTTCTCCTCAAGCGCTGGGGAAATGGAACTTGGATTTTGATGGGTTCCTTCACAGGTTCATCCTATTTTTCTTTGTTTTCCGATTCCTTAGCGGTGGATGGTTGGGAATCTTTTTGGCTCTCTACTGGTGTTGGCTCAACTATTGTTTCCTTGGGTTGCTGAGGTTCCTTATAAGTGGTACCACTCCTAAGGGTGAAAGCATTAGCGGTATCCCTCGGTTTCTCACCATGAGGTGGGAGTTGGCCTTGTTTCCTTTGGGTATTAAAGGCAGCCAATTGGGCCATTTGAGTTTCAAGCATCTTGATGGCAGCATTTTGAGCTTGATCACTCTTTTGAAGTTGAGCAAACATTGAATGTTGGTTTTAAACAACTTGGAGAAGCATGGATTCAATTTTGCTCAGGCTTAAGTCATTGGGTTGGCTTTGATTTTGGGGTGGTTGGTGTTGAGGTTGGTGTTGGTGTTGGTGTTGGTAAGGTTGATTGAAGTTAGGTTGAAATGGAGGTGGATTATAGGGCTTCTGTTGATGTAGTATGAATGGTTGTTGAATCTGATGGTGGGGATTCTGAATGTTGGTGCTTTTGTAGGACAAAAGAGGATCGTTCTTTGTGTTCTCATTATAGAAGTTTGAGAAAGCATTGCCCTGCCTGTATCCTTGGTAGGCATTGACTTCCTCTAGCGAACTCCTAAATTCTTGAAAACTGTGTCCTCTAACCCCACATGTCTCACATACCACTACGTGGTTAGTGACGTTAACATGTTGCTTGGATTGGGAAGAGCTTCCTACTTGTTGCTGCAGAAGGGCTAATTGGGCTTCTAGGAGTGCTACTTTGCTTGAATCTTCCTGCTTGGTTTTGAGCGGCATAGCACGTGAGTTGCTATACTGAGAGTCGTGAATTGCCATTGACTCGATAGTTGCACTAGCTATTTCTACATCGATCTGATCGAAACGACCATTGTTAGCGGAGTCGAGGATACGACGCGATTCGCCACAACAACCGTTGTAGAAGGTGATAGCTAAGAACCATGAATCAAGGCCATGATGATGGCATTCTTTTTGTAATTATTTGTACCTTTCCCATGCCTCATAAAGGCTTTCATCGCCTCTCTGACAGAATCCAGTGATTTGACTCCGTAAGAGTGCGGTTCGTTCTGGTGGGAAGTACTTTTGATAGAAAGCAAGAGCTAGACTATCCCAGTCGGCTATTCCTAAGGCAACTCGGTCAAGGCTATTGATCCAAAGTTTAGCCTTTTCAGTTAAAGAGAAGGGAAAGAGCATTTCCCTAATCTGCTCTTGGGATACTCCAATTTGTCTAATTGTGGAGCAATAGTCACAGAAGTTTTGAATATGAAGGTTGGGATCTTCTGTGGCATTGCCACCGAATTGAGTTCTTTCTATTAAATTGATGAAGGCAGGTTTGATTTCAAAGTTTCGGGCTGTGATTTGGGGTGTAGCAATACCCCTTGGAAGTGTATCTGCAGTTGGTTTGGAATGGTTTGAAAGTCGAACCATTTTCTTTTGTGAAAATGAAGATGAAGTGTTGTTTGAAGGTTGATTAGTTTTTGAGAATGGAGATGAGAATGGATCTTCTTCTCTTTCAAGATTAGATAAAATATCCGAGTAATTCTCACGAATACGGTCTAAACTTGAAGTATTAGAAGCTTTTGAGATTTCGTTGAATAGCTTTTGTCTCCTACGCAGAGTCCTTTCTAGATCGGGGTCTAAAGAGATAGGGGTCCCTAGTCTAGAAAACCTGGGCATAAGATTTAAAAGCTAAGATGAAAAATCAAGAGAGGTCTAAAGGAATTTGGGTTCCTAAAGACTAGATAAAACTAATTGCAATCAAAATCACAAGAAAAAGGGAAACTAAACCGTGCTCCCCGGCAACGGCGCTAAAATTTGATCTGGCCTGTCGCACGCCCTGGTCAAAGATAATTACCCAGACTAGGCTAATAACAAATTAATGTAATTAGGGAAGTAGAGGTCGATCCTCAGGGAGATGGTGTATCCTATAGAATGTGAAATGTCTTGCAATTAGGTCTTATCTAACGAGTATCTAGGTTTTGGGTTTCGATTTCTAAACTAATAAAAAGCATAAATGAAAACAAAATAAAAGCAAATCAAAACGAAAACAATAAAGCAAGTGATGAATTAACAATGATAAAAAGAATCTAGGGAAGTAGGTTCACACATGTAGATTAACATATTGATGAAATTGGATTTAGAACATGCAAATAATTCATTGTGAGTTCATAAAAATGATGTGTTCATTACAATCATAGATCAGATGGTCTAGCAGGCTTTTAGGCAATTTACTAGGTCTAATATACCATGTCATGTTTTGTTTATTCAATTCACGTATTTCTACTTTGGAAAAGAATTCCATTTTAGTCAATGATTTTGATCAGGAATCGTTAACTATCGTTATAGTCCAAACATGCATAATAGACACAATGTTTTAAAAGCACAATTTCTTTTATCCAATTATCATCTTTTAATCAACCTACATGGCTACCCTACACCCTAGAAAAACGACTACTCACTCATGGTGATGTTTAGATCTAAGATGATGTTAATAATAAAAACTAGGATAGACATGTTTATTTGGTTTTGATAATATTTTAAGACTCTTTAATTGGCGATAATAACGGCGCTAAATTGACGATCTAGGGAAATGAAATGATTACAACGATATTGAAATTGAATCTAAAATAACATGTAAAGAAAATAGCAATCAAATAAGAAACATAAAGACTTTAAACAAAAGATAAAATAGGAATACCTAGATGACGATCAACAACGACAATGATGAAATATAAACAACCATAATAGAAATTCCTTGCATAGAATAGTCGATCCACGAATTACAATACTTGAACCACATAAAGTAGATTACAAAGATGGAATTTTTATTGATCTAGGCTAAGGATTTGATGTAGAAAAGACAGAAATAAACTAAGAAACTAAGGACAAAAAGGAAGAAGAAAATGATCTAGACGAGAGAAGAGAGGCTAGGTTTCTCTCCTCCTAATCTAGGGTTTCTAATTGTGTAGAGAAGTGTGTTGAGATGTGGTGGCTGAGGCACTCCTTATATAGCAGTAGGTTTCATGGGGAAGGGGTCATACATTAAACATATAGGACAAAATAAAAAGTAAAGTCGAAGCAGCAAAAGCTCGGATCAGCAAACATACCCGATCGGGTACACTACTTACCCGATCGGGTATGTAGTATTCTGGATGTGACACCCTCAAATTTGCGGAAAGAAAAAAAATTATTTAAATACATAAAAGATAATAAAACATAACGAAGGTGTCATAAAATAAAAAGGGTCATTACAAAACGGAAATAATATTCTACAAAAGAAATATACAAGACGGGAGACATATCTCCCGTATAAATACGGAATGAAAAGAGTATATAATAATATACAACTATGAACCGAATATAGGTCCAAGGTAAATACTTCGCTCGCTAGCTCGTCAATGTACCCAAGTATGCATCACAAACCTGCCAACCGCATTAAATATAAACACGGAAGCCACAGTCAGTGGGGATTAACTCCGAGTTCTCCCAGCCACGAAATGTCGAGTTTAATGAAACATGAAAAACATAAAAGCAATGTATATAGAAAATACAAAACCTTAACATATATGATATGGTTTTCATGTTATGAAACAATTAACTAAACATAATAACCTATCATATGAAAGCTATCATGTGATAACGGGTAATAAAGTATACAGAGGTAGGGAAGCTGGTATGCTGGCTCAGCGGTTACCAAGTAACATGGCCCTGATACACTCAAACCCTAATCAACACGTAATCCTGTGAATCAGTTAACAACCGTTAATCCAACCTCTATCAATCCTAGCCGGCTTGCATCTCACCTTCTAGAACTCATAGAATCATACATACATGAAAGACCAATACGTCTACAAACAGGCATAAGTTCTTAGCACAGTCAATAGAAGACTTCTGTAACTCGCGGCTATACCACAAGGTAGGAAAACATCCTAGTCCTAGACTGATCAGACCTAGCAACAACAGCTAACCCATTCCTCGTCCCATGACATAACCGTACATGAGAAACTCTACTAGGCGACCCCCTAAGCAGAGATGGCTAGTACTTAAGCTGGCTCCTTTCCCAAAGTAGAAACAATTAGGCAGCCATGCCCCCGGCTTGGTATCAAAAGGCCCAAGCCAGTGACACCAAAGCTATCAAGCCATGAACATATACGCGTTAAAGATAGTAAGGCCTATCAATGTCATGGTCCAAGATACTC
>JAIUZE010012047.1:0-32819 GCA_022085475.1 Heliosperma pusillum | reverse complement strand
TACGGGATTAGTCTAGCAACAGAAGAGGTAAGGTTTAACTGTAAATTAACTACTTACTGCTTTGGCGTCATCCTCCCCGTGTTTAACTTTACACAATGCTTGACAAATCCTTCTATCCATCTCTCCAATTCTCCCTACCATAAGCAAAATATTAGTCAGAGTCTTGACAACTTGTGAGTATTAAAAGCTGATGAGAAAACGGAGGTGATTCTATCAGTTTTGTTTCATGAAAACGACGTTTTTGTTAATAAAATTTCTTAGTAAACAGAATGTAGATAACCTTTTGGTTTTAATTTTGATTTTTTTTAATAAAATTTAATATCTTGTACGCTGTCCATATCCGAAGAAACCGATGAAATCAAAACAATTCTCCAAACCACTGCACTTCTTGTATCATGAAACGGAAGATGACCATCTCAACGTAGGTTGTGCCAATTGCAAACAACCTGACTATTATTACATGGAAATGTTGCGTAAGTCTGATCCCACAGGGCCCAATGTTTCCCTGGTGTCCTCCTGAAAGTCGCCTCTACTTGATTCACATGACCACTATGTCAACGGAGCTAGTAGCTATATACAGTACCTTATAGCAGAGGTGAAATTTACCCCTAATTACCGTCTCTTCTGATTTACAAATTCCAATCTTTTTCAAAAAACACTATCAAAGCAATAAAAAAACAATTGAAGATATGAGTCCTTCGACTACACCCTGCCGCAATTTTTTTTTTAAGTAAACCTTGGCGCAATTCTATGGTAGGGAAAGATGCAAAAAGTCCTTAATTATTCACCTTCTATCTCTTATACATAACCACGTTAATAAATCAACTGTTCTATGCTTGATTCACAGGAACACAGTCTAAGAGCATCCAGTAGCTATACATATTGACTGTAGAATTGTACCTCAGCCCAATCTATTCCCCTTAGTTCGCTTATAGCTTTTCAAAATTCTTTTTATCAAAAAAATTTAATACGGCTAAAGATGCGACAGAGGACAGATAAGCCCCCAACAGCTCAACTGCACGCATTACTGCATTAGTAAACAAAGCACATAACATTAAGGATGCTAACTATGGTATGGGATAATGCAAAATCCCATGACTATCCACCATACCCTTCCCCATCAATTCGTCCTTTCCGTGAAGTCGTGAACAGCCTTAAGATGCAAAAGCAATTTCGACGTCATATTATTAGTAGTGCTCTTTTGGAAAGATAAAACTTTTTTTTTAAAATTGCATGTAAAGATGGTGGAGGATAAGCAAGTAAAACAGAAAGGCACATACCAAATTTTGTGCCCCCCAGAGTCTCAATATATTTCCAAACATTTTGCGGAACCAGTGGCATATCTTCAGCTGGGCAGTAGAGGCAAACTCCAGCCAAAAGTGCCAAAGAAAGCTGAACAAAGACGCCCTCCCCCATCCGATACGTGAAACTTCCCAAACCGGGGAAAAACGTGTGTGCATTTTCAAGAAAAGATTGCAAATTGGCATGTTCAGCAAATGGAATATAGTGAATCAGAAGCGCCATCGCAAGTGTCCTCAAGTGTAATGATGCATCTGCAGAAGCCATAGAAGCAACTGGATACCATGTCTTTGCTACAAGTTGAGTTAAGACTGATTCTGAGATCAAAACAATACTATCATGAGAAGCTAGTTTGTCAAAAGATGGGGAAGTGAGGACCACCCAACCACCATTCACATCTAGGCCAAAAAGTCGACCTAAATGCATAAGAGCTGTAAAGCGTTGCTCTGGCTCATGATGCCTCAACATTTTAGAAATTAATTCAACCAAAGATACCCCTTGTTCGCACATTAGAATTCCTCTTGAAAATAGATTTGACAACCAACTATTAGTTTTCAAGCGCCACGAAATCTTTGGAGCACTGTTCATGATCGTTTCAATCACAGAAGTTAGAGTAACAATTATATTATCCAGGCTGCAAAATGGTGGAACTCTAAGAAGACAATCAAGCATAGTGGAAGCCACTTCCCAGCAACTGTTTTCCAGAACCATCATAATATTTTCAGCAAGCGTTGACATACCGATCTTCCAATGAGTGAAGAACTCATCAGAAGACCTGCACAAAGATGTGTTCTCATTCTCAGAGGATTTTGGAAAAGATGCTTCTCGAGTAACTGAAAACAAGAATCTTGAGTAGACCAGACACTTCGCCGAAAGAACAACAAGACTTTTGCAAAGTTGAGGATGAAGATTCCAAGATGATTCAATTGTTAAATTTAGCTTCAATATCAGATTATTTATGTCCCCTGAGAAACCTTCTACTTCCACGGAAGACAGACGAGAAACATGAGTGCAAGAAGCATAACCATTTTCTTTGTTCTCAGGCTCAACAATAGGAAGTCCATAGCAAAAATCATCAGGAAACCATAAACATGATTCTGATCCTCTATTTCCAATATTGAGGATGTTTGCATCAGAAGCTTGAGGCATTGGTATAAAACCAAGTGATCTTAAGTTTTCCACTAATAAATCATTACAACTCTGAAGAAGTAGCTGGAATGAGCAAAGGTAGTCATGGAACATTGACGTGGGTTCAAAGGCAGGGAAATTCACCCACCGCACTGATAGTTGTATGACCTCTCTTTTACGGTCAACTGACAAGTCACAAAAGACAGTTGCCAGGGTGAATATAACAAGCGCAATATTGACCTTCTTGGCCGACAAACCATGGTCATCGTTCTCCTCTTGAAGGTAAGTAAACAGCTCACTGAAGCACAAAGACTCAAAATTAAGACATGATTCACCAACCAGATGTGTTTCCGCATTAGAAATCTTGCTAAAAGAGTAGGAAATAATAGGTCGCAGTAAACGCAATATAGATCTGAGAAAAGGCACGTCACAGTACGAGCTTCTGCATAAGGATCCAAGCACTTGCACAAGCCTAGGTAACTCGGGAATGACTGCTTCCATGTGTTCGCTAATAATAGCTTCAAATACATACAGAATGATTGCCTTGGAATTTTTTGCATGATAACCTTTAACTGGAAGAAGACTATCATGAGCATTCTCTAGAAAGGGAGATAAACACAGATCAGACAACCAACACAATATATCAGTAACTGCGGTTGATGCTACAGATCTCAGCTGCATTGCAACACCCTCCAGAATACTTTCTCTAAAAGCTTTCAAGTCTTTAGGCATTTCAGGAAAGAAAATGCTCATGTCAGGATACTTCACAGCAAATGAACAGTCTTCATAATGAATTTTTTCTTGTTTCCCATGTAACACTTCTAGATTAAGACTCTCTCTCTTGAAGTCCCCAGCAAAATCCAATGTGGCGAGATCATCAGCAAATATAGATAATAAAAGTGTCAGTTCTGATAAATTTGAAGTCAGGAAAAGACGTTCGGCTAGGTATCCTTTAGCGATCCTTGATATTGCCAACCAACCTAAATACCGAACTAAAGGAAAAGCACAAGATGTGAATGCTGGTATCTTACAAATCCAAGCAGACGGAGGAATCAAAGTACCATACTGCAAACCACTTACATAAGGTACAATGTTTGGTCCACCAATTCCAGCACTAGAAGCAATGACCAGACTTTGAAGAATTGTCCAATGCCTTTGGACCCTATAAACTTTTTCACAGCTTAGCGACGGAACCCCTTCTTGGCACTGCTGAAAAATGGACCGTAAACACCTATTAAGGTTCTCAGCTGAGTCGAGTATAATGTCGATGATTTTTTCAGGTGAACAAACAAGGTTAGTGGCAGAGTGCAACAAAAGTACAAGACACTGCATGAGAGTTGCATGCAAAGAATGCTGCTCTTTGCACAATTGATGGATTAAAAAAGTGCACAATAGTGTTTCGTTTCTTCGAGCCAAAGTTAGAGCATCGACTGAGGCATTATTATCTTCAGACAAATTTGCAAGTTGTTCCACTTCAGCACCATATGGACCATGATCACCATCAGACACATCAGAAACCTTTTGATAGTAATTCATATCCATCTCAGCAGCCTCAAGCAGAATTTGGATAAACACCTTATCTCTCCTTTGTTCAAGAAGATTTATTGTTTCTATATTACACTTCCTTTTGCCCAAGGCTCTCTTGAGTCCCAAAATTTCTTGTTCATTAGGAGATCTTATACCTGTTAAATTAACTTGATCAGTAACCACTGGATAATCCTTAACAGACACCATGAAGGGATTAATATAGCATTCTGCTGAGAGGATCAAAGCATCCACAGCAGCATTGTGACCCTCGAGATTGATATTTTGCTGAGAATGCAAATCCGAAGCCAGACGCCGGAACTCGGAAGCCCGCTTTTCACAAATATCAATGTCCAACAGCTGTGTATGATCAAGCTGCAAGCTGGAATACTTCATAGAGAGCCAAGGAGCTGGCCCAAGGCCCTTGACTACCTTAGTTCTCAATTTTTTTACCAGATTATTATCACTCACGGTATCTGAAAGAGTAGATTGCTCCGGTTTTTCAAAATTAGCATCTAATAATAGAGTAAGATTTCTCAACTCCTGTGGAGCAAAAAGGAGACTGGCATCTTCTAGAATATCTGCTTTCGAAGGAACATCTGCCGCTCCATACCCATCATCTTGACCAGCGGACTTTAAAGAGCTTCCTCCACAATGCACATAAGACAATGGAAAACTGGATGAGTTTTCTTTATCAAGCTTTGGGAGAGAAGACTTGGAATGATCAAACTCGGGAGGTAACTCCAGGTGTGGATCCAGAATGGAGAGAAGAACACTGCATTTGAAAGAGATGTCAAAAATATATATACCTACGAACAAGATAAAAAGTAGAGTAACAAATATTTACACATTAGAAAGCAGAAAATCGTCTTGGTCTGTTACTTACGTAGGAGGTACAGAACCAAGCCGCCACTGCAGCTCCAAAGAGGGGAGAACAGAGGGCTTTCGGACAGCTGCACGGATCACTTGAAGTGCAGTGGCACACATTGTTTCCTGGTTGTTGGTAGAAGTGCCGAAGATTTCACCAAAGCTAATCATGTTTTGGGAGGCTGAAAGGGCTGGCTCAAGAAAGGTCTCCAACATTTCTATGAGAAATAGAACTCTCAGCTTTGCTTCCTGAAGGTAAATGAAGAATGAAGTTAAAAGCACTCCTATTGTCTGAGCTCAATCCTGAAAATTTGTTGATAAAATTTCAAAACAGCTCCATCTAGAAAAGAGGAAACAAAGACTAGAAGATAAGACTCAGAAAGAAAACACAATCGGTAAATTAAATTGACATTATTTTCAATTAAGACATAGTATAGTTAAAGGCCACAATCACACCTAAGAATCTAGTAAAATTTCTCACCCACTCTTAAGAAACCTTCTTGACAAAATATATTCACTCACCAAGGACCATAATTGTATGTTCAAGTGGCAGCATCCGGACAACAAAGTGAGTCACTGGTCAGCAACTTAACCCATCTTTGAAATGATTGGCTGATGCGAGTGCATGGAAGCGGAAGCTCGAGAAATAAGAAATAAGATGTGATGTGGACAATCAAACCTAAACTCGACTCGACTGAACTAGAACATGGACAAGCGCATCTAGACCTCTGTCGTGCTTGAACTTCATTAGACCTTAAATGACCCGTCTATTTTTAACCCGTGAACCCCCCACCCAAATTTGGAAACTCAAGGAACCAAGCTACCTTCATGTTTCATTACAAAAATCATAAACACAACTAAGTGCCACGTGACCTTTTGAGAAAACTCTCGTAATTATTATCAATTTCAGTACCCAATAGATAGTAAAGTCCTACTATTCTAAAAACTCCAGCATTTTTATGTCCTTTTGAACTGCTAGTTTGTAGCTAGAAGAAATCCTAATCAGACTAAGAAAGCATGTATATTAATCCTACTCTAAAATTGAGTGAAATAGCAGTCCTATATTAGTAGTATAAGCTGGCTGATACTCTTGAACAAGAAAGAAATTGTGGTTCCTGTGCTAGTGGGAGTTAGGATCTCCTAGGTAAACACGCACTACGTGTTTTAGCATCCACCAAGACTTGTGCTTCTACTATGGTAAACGTGATATAGTTGTCCTCCAGGGCTCCAGCACTTGGAATCAGAGTTGTTGCTTTCTCGCACTTAGTTACTAAAATCACCCAAGTCCACATGCTCACAGGCATCAGGTTCAAGCATACACCCGATTACCCTTGTCATGTCCTCGACAAGCTCAAGAACGATTATACTCGCACAACCATGGCATTTCAATATAAGTTTTACAAGTGAATTAGCCAACACGTCACTTTCAAAGGTCAGAAAGATCAAAGTGAAATCGTTTAGCGCAGGAGAATATAAATCATAATACACCAAGCTCGGAATTGTCCGCCTATGGTCTTATGAAAAGTGTCAATGTAGCTCAAGCTTCCCTTTACCTTGTATTCAGCCAGCACTTCATCCATGTACCCAGAGAGAGCCAGCAAAAGATATTTAAGGGCCGCACGAACACGAACTAAAGCATGGCGTTCACCCTGTTATAACATCATCCAATCAAATTTCCAAGAGACAAAAACAAAGTGAGATTATTAGAAGTTGCATAAAGTAAAACCCAAAGTAACACAGACATTGAGCTTGACAAATAAAAACCACCGAGCCCATCTCAACTTGATTAGTCCCGAGAGAACAAGGACCAGCTTGGGTGAAGGGTACTACACAATCCCAACGAAAACATAGGCTGTCTACCACATACACAAGTAAAATTATCGTACAAGTAGATAGGATTGGACCCTCAAATGATGCTAGTAATTCATAAATCCTCAGTGGCAAAATTAGACTGACCACTCTCTAACTAAGCAACAACAGAACTTCGAAGACTGAATACGACATTACAGCTGCAAGATCCAATCATAAGAAGGATCCCACAGTAACATACTTCCTTAGTCCATATGCCATCAATCACGTAATTCATTTTACTTTTCCATTTAACCATGTGTTCCTCTCTAAACCAACAACCCCAATGTAACCTTAATAGCAACATGATTCAGGTCGGCTAAAATGAAGATTGAAAATAGTATTATCAGGTCAAATGTCAAGCTCAAACCTCCTTTACCCAGGCAAAAAAGTAACAAAACAGCGGGATTAACTAATCCAAAAATATTTCCCCTCATATTGCTCAAAGGAAGTTTCCTAATATGAATTAGGAATATGTCTAATTAATACTCCCTCCAATTGAGAGTTTTGTTCCTTATTTCCATATTGAGCTAAGTGTGGTGATGTTCCCTCTTTCCTTATTTGAAAGCTTTTGTGCGGTTCAAATTTAATTGCATGTGGGGTAGTGTGTATTGTGTGGTCCAAATTCATTTCCTTAATCATTGTGCCAAAAAGAAAAGGGAACAAAACTCTCAATTGGAGGGAGTATTATCATTTGCACCACCATGAGAAATGGTGCCTCAATTTTGATTCCATAGCCTCTTCCTGAATTTTCAAGCATAGATCAGGTAGAAATCTGGTAGCAGTAGCTCCTAGGTAGGAACCTAACGCTTATTGAGGGCAGTGAGAAATTATTTGCAAAACGAAACCTACACATCTATCTAACAAGGCAATAAAATAGTGTATAGGCGTCCTTAATAACTCTCACTGTTGTCAATAAGCCATGTTTACATTCCCCTACTTCAGGATATTCCTACCAGGTCTAGAATTATGGACCCTAAACTCATCTACATAAACAAGAAAGCTTGAAAATTCAATTGATTATGATAGAATTTGATATCATGCATCAATGCCAAAGCCTAAACGAGGTTATGTAATTCTAATAAAAAAGGTGTCATATTCCCAGAAAGAATGTCTTACAACTTAAGAATGCATCTAAGACACCCAAGGGCCAAGACACCTTACGGTATCTTCTGAACTCCTTAAATGGAACACAATTTGGAGTCATTGATTGCATAAATATACCTGAATAACACCCAAGAGATCTTCCAGAAGCTCCACAGCTAAGTCTATCTGCATCACATTAAGTTTACATCTCAGAGCACTTCATAAAAAACAAAAAACAAATACCAACATTGCTTGCCACACTAAGGCTGAGAAATCCTTAAACAACCTTTGCAGTTACTCGGGACATCCAAGGTGCAAGTGTACTGCTACACAAATCGATCAAGACACAAGCAGTTTTTGCCTGTAGCAGAAAAAGATCTAAATCATCAGTGCACTAAAGACCAGTTAAATAAAGTATAACTAAAACGACTTTACCTAACCAATTTTCTACACATTTGGCCAAAAGAACTATCGATATGTTTTACACATAGAGGAAGGCAGCGCAGAACCACCTCAACTTCCTGGCTTAACCCAGAGATATTTCAGTTGTGCGTCAATTACATGGCATACAACTACACAAGACTACTTCAACCTCCACTAAAAAGTAATACCTATGAATCATTATGCAGGTAGTTCATACTAGGAATGCGTATCATACTAAGCTTTGAGATACTTTATAATACTACCGATGAGATAAGTGTACCCTCTTATAAACTAATTGCTCTTCTTTTTATAACATCGAAGCAGTAATTCGATGCAGTTTTCAACTCTCAAACCTCTCTGTATTTACACATGGGAAAGACTGCAGGAGCCCTAGAGGCACTGGAGCAATATTGATATAGGTATGTTCTATATCATCCAAGTCAATTCTTTACATATATGCAACAGTTTCTTCAACCTACAACCCCTTTGTGGTCTTGTATTAGTGATAAACTCTAGTTTTTTACTTTTTTACCTGAACAAGCCCATAAGGGCACAGTTCCTGTAAGACTGGGAATATGGAGGGAAACCTAGCTCAGTAAGAGCCTTCCCAAGGTGGTATAGAACAACACAATCTCAAGTCTCATGTCATTAAAACTTGAGGGGTATAAGATTCAAGCCCCCAAACTTGCGGTTGGAGTGTGGGACATTAGTAGCTCTCAACACTCCTTCAAAGGAACCCCTATATTTCTTTAGTTTGGACTTGCAATTTTAAAAAAACTCCAAGCATGACGTTGTCTGAGATAATTACATGATAGAAAAAGTAAGACTTTAAACTGGTCGACTATTAAGTATATACACACCTTATATTCTAATCCATCTACCATAACCAGTACAAGAAAATGCATCAATCACCAACTATTATGCTTCCATATTCCAGTACTGCTGAGGGATATGAGTATCAAATGCTTGTTACATTAATATACAAGTACAGAACAACAATAATGCAAATCCAAAGTATTGTGACAGTGGACAGTGTGACCCTGCTTCAGAGGTTTGAGAGTTATCACCGAAAAACTCCAACCAATCATTATACTTAAAGGCAGATATTCGGATAGGTTTAAACAGTTCAAGGGAACAAAATGAAGCGAAAAATGACAGCAATCAAAAGAAAATCCTATAATGGCAAATTACGAACACGCATAAGCAAGCTTCACGAGAAAGGGGAAAGTCTGACCATATAATAAAACATGGTAGGAAACCGAGCTATCATGATGACATATCCCCATAGAATCGATATAGATTAAATAATTGTTGGAAGAGAGAAAAACCCGGAATTAGTGGTATGACACAATTTGCAAAGCCGAACAAGCATTCCATCAGCCTATCACATGATACACATTTCTTAAGCCTGGTAAACTCCTAGATGAAAGGTAAGCTATGCAACTGAAATTAGTAGCTGGCAAAGGGCAAATACCAGATAACCTTAGCTAAGCAAACAATCAATGCAATAGATAACAATTTGATGAACTTAGTGAGACAATTACGACCAATCAATTTACAAGTGGCAGCAAGCTGGTAAGGCCTTAGGCATATATAAACTCACATGTGTAGTTAAAACTATACAACGAGAGAGTATTCCAAAGAAAGACACAGAAATAAAATATACATACATGAGAAGGTGAGAAAGATGATAAATAGCCAGCACAACCATGAAGAAGAGGATGGTAAACTGATGACGATAAAGTTGATACAATCTGCAAAATAACAATTATTATGAAACGGAAATGACAAGAGCGTCCCTCACTCCCTTCATAAAGACATCAGGAATGGAGAAGTAGGATAAGGGAGGAGACTTATATGAAAAAGAAAATTTGGCAGCAACAATAATAGCATATACTAACCTTAGATAGTGCCTGTTGGACAAAAGGCTGAGCCCACTGCGAGAAAGTATCGTCAACATTGACAGCACAACTAACTGGGCGAAGAGCTACAGAATTCCAAGGAAAGTTAACTATGACACGGGGGTTCTTCAATTTGAATTTTTATGCAAAATGGGGAAGGGGCGGGGTTATTAAGCTGATTGATGGAAGCTCAAAATATTTGTCAAGATATAAGCAAAAGACAAGTTACTTAATGTTTTATTTAAAGCAAAAAACTAAGTCGGTTGAATTCTACCCAATTATAGTTTTCACAAATAGTTCATTTATCTGGTAAAAGTAAAAGAAACCGCCAAGAAAGGCTTTCTTAAAGCAGTATACTCTCTCAGGGAATGGATTACTGTACGGTAGGCATTTCCTTGATCTAAATCAGTTTTATGAAGTGCTTTTTACATCAATCTCACAAGACATTAGTCTATTCTTTGAGCACGGCAACTGCCATTTCTTAAGCATTTTCCAGTTTTTCTAAGATAATAATAACAACACAGGGCTTTATTACCAAAATGATATGGATGTATTATGGTATTGAACCATCAATGTGAAGCAGGAAACCATAAATGGAGAAGAAAAAAACGACATTAAGCAAGGCAAAAAAATAAGTAAGTGATCAGAGAAAAAAGAGATAAAAATAAGAATAACATTTGTTAATGATAACTAAGAGATCCAAGATAATCTTATTTTTCTTTGTAGAATTTAAGAAAAATTTCTAATGTTCTCATAAGTTTTAACAAAAGCTTCTCTTATCTAAAAATAAGCTCACATACAACTAAACCGGTCCTTTACAAGTTACAACCTGTGATTCACAGTATGATTACTGTGGGAATAACATTTTTAATGAGAACTAAGAGATCCAAGATAATCTTATTTTTCTTTGTAGAATTTAAGAAATATTTCTAATGTTCTCATAAGTTTTAACAAAAGCTTCTCTTATCTAAAAACAGGCTCACATACAGCTAAGCCGGTCCTTTACAAGTTACAACCTGTGATTTCACAGTATGATAAGTTGATAACTGTGGATGTATAGAAACAGAAATTTACTGCAAGACAAAATCTCACTTGCAAGACTTTTTCTAACCACGTAATAATACTTTGTAGATGAATAGATGATGGCTGACCTGGTGAGAGAGCTTGAATCAGAGGCAGTACCAACCAAAAGTCAACAGCACTACCTGCTAGCTTGCTGCAAAGCAATGGCTGTAGGTGTACTTAGTCAAGATACAATAGAGAAAGACAATGCAAACCACTTGGTCCTGCTGTGACTCACCTCTGCAGCACAAGCATACAAAACATGAAAAATCGCTTCTTCAACAGCTGCAATATCAAGAACATTTTTATAGCTAGCATCCCAGTCAACGTCAGGGATGAGAAATTCATCCCCAAACAACTCCGAATAATCTGATAAGGCAGGGTGACACCTTGCCCCTCGACCTTCATTAAGCAGAGGCGATGCCCCTCCTATAGAAATGGAAGACTCTTCTTGCTCTAAAGCAGTCTCTGCAAGATAATGGAAAATTCTTGAAACCTGAAAGAAAAACAGTTTCAAAGATCTAGGCAAGCTGGCTTATCAAAAAAAAAATACAGGCAACTGTGATACATATCACAAATCATACAAAAAAAAACAATAAGTTATAAGGTAGACAGAATGTAACAGGAACAAAAGAGATGGGGGATGAGAAGACGAATCAGCCAACCAATCTCAGACAGCCACATGAATGTTGTGAACTTATATTGACTGAAACACTCAACCTATAATGAAATACATTACCACTTTGCATATTTTTCCCAAGTCTTTGTCAGCAACTGCCCTTCTCAGCAACATGAAGATCGCATCTGGCCGAAAAACTATTGATCGGGAAGAGGGCGACAGAAATGGTGACACACTCCGTAATCTCCTCGGCTGTGAAGGAAATTTATATTACAAAGATGAGACTAGAAAAAAACAATTATGACTGAGCTAATTAAGAAAGCAATAAGAACATTTGGGGTTAGATATAACAAATCAGAGGCAGGTGCTGAAGTCTTTGTAAATCAATGGCTAGAAGTATCACTTGTACCCTAGACAATAACGTCATTTCAGAATCCACATCCTTGACAATAACACTCCCCATACATGTCATACACAGAAACACTCAAACACAGGTCAACAGAAATTACAGACATAGAACAGAAGCAGCAATTGGGATGTATAAACAACATAGTTACCTCGAAATTAGATGAAACCGTCAAAGAAGGCACTGGCTGAATGATTTTAGAAACATCAGAGTCTGGGCCACTTGCTGAGCATCTTGAAGTTTCCCTACAAAAATAAATAAGGATTTGCAGTATGAATCAGCATGAATCAATCTAAAGCACTCATAAACAGGTATAGCACAGGAAGCATGAGATAATAAGTGTTTGATGATTGTGATACGACTTGAGAGACGTACGAAACCAATACGCATAGCATGAAACGCGACTTTTGTAACGTAGACACGTAGTATTATTCATAAGCAAACATCAAAAATTTATAGGTCACTTAGGAAGGACTAGGAGATCGCTTAAAAATAGAACTCTTAGTACAGTTCAAATGGATTTCTACTATAAATAGTCAATTGCACTCTGATAACTCTGTGTCACCCATCAGAGACAAAGTGTTAAATTTTCCATAGGTTTTTGTCTCCAAACAATGCAAACTAGATAACAGGGAATAAATTCCCTGAAATTATCCCGCGTGATTGACCAACATAAAAGATAAGGGAAAATCTAACAGTATATCCCTCATCATTTCAGAATAGGAATTAAACTTCGAAATACAGACAAAAAGACTCATCAGACCTCTACAGAATTTGGGAATTTCTACCTACAGTTAATGTTTTCATACATCATATTGCCTGTGCCTCTCACTCAAGTGACTCTTTACATATTCCATTTTGGCTTCTTTCAACCATTCTTTACCTTTCTTTTTCGGGAAACTATTAGACTTACACAATCCCTAACCTACCCTCATCTCACCTATCATCAACCACTACCCCCACCCACCACCCTCTTTTCTCAATTTACGTCCACATCTAACCCAACAAACCTAATCCACATCTAACCAATCCAGACATCACCCTCCGCCACCGCCACCACCCTGACCCACCGCCAGCCAGCCAGGAAACCCTCTCTCATCCGGTAGAAACCCAACCCCCTGTAGAATACCACTGTCTAGGTTTTTTTAGGATGGGAGTGGTCGGTCATCTTTAAGCAACGAAAAAATCCTTCTCCATGAACCCAAGGACGATGTACAATGCCTAAGAGCATTGAAAACCAACCTTTCAGAAATAATTTGAAGAATAGGATAAAATGGACCAGAAAGCATGGCAAGAAATCGTGTGCTAGCCTCTGATTCATCCACATATCTCAAAAGCTCTGTCTGCAATTTTTTATGAAAACAACAAAAATATCAGAGTACGGATTACAGCAGGGGTTGTATGCCTCAAAAAGGAAGATGAAAGCATACCTCAAGTTGAGGAAGAAATACGTGTAATCGTTCTGTTATGTCTTGGAGCAACTACAAAGAAAATATTGTTAAAACTAAATTGTGATAAATGAAAGAGGTGAAGGGCAGAATTGATAGGTATTACGGAGTTAAGTGTATGACTTATGAGAAGGAAGGTTCACAACCTGAAGGTGCAAACCAGTAGAACCGTGTTCATGAGCCAAGATTTGGGGTAAAATATAATTAACCACTGGTTGAAACTCTGGCTCAAGCCCTGGCACTGAAATCCCAATCAACTGGAAAATACACAAATGTTGATACATTAGGCCTAGACAAAAGCATTTCATCACTTGACACATTTAAGGGTTATCTGGTTCACAACACAAAGCCTGACAACGGAAAAAGTTCCGATGCATCTGCTACCTCAATACCCTACCCAATAACAACATGAATAACAGAAAGCCACTCCCCTATAACAACCAACATAGAAAAAATTGGTTCATAGTCACTGCAAATAAGAAAAATTCACCAGAAAGGAACAGAGGACTCTGGACAAAATACAAGAAGGAATAATAACATCATGAAGAGGCATCAAACGACCGACGCCCAGTTAAGATAATTTGAGGGCATCTCTTTTAGGTATGTAAAAAGCATCTAGAAGGAAAAGAATTCAAAACGTAATACATGAAAGAGGTAAGTCGTCAAATACCACTACAGAAATATTCACACCCCATAGTTGAAGCCTCTATAAAATTATGTCCCTCGTAATAAATGTACTAGACTATCTTAAAATTCTCACTTCATATTTCTTTCTCCCAGAACATCATTTACAATTGGAAAGACAATCTCAGATTGATGGTTTCAAACCACAGCAGAGAAAACCTTCAGTGATCATACAAAATTAAGCAGTTGAGGATGAACTTAGCCCCCTTTTCATGCCATTGACGGTATTAGGTAGTCTCCTTTTTAAGATCTTAGTATCATGCACGAATATTGGACTTTCAGTGATAGGAGCAGTCACAAGCTGGTCAGTCCCACCTTAAAGATAAAGGAGAGGAAAATGATACTATCTAAGGTGCAATTGACTGAAAAAAGAGGTTTTGCATGGTAAAAAAGAAAACACAACTGTCCAGCACTAAAGCTAGCGGAAAATTCTTGCCCTTGCTCCCAACACCAAGCCACCACACACCCCACCTCTGAACCCCTAAACGAAAAAAGAAGTCAAGATTCAGCTAAACAGTACAAACCCATCATACAAAATTTTCAGAGAAACAAAGGTTCATACATTATATCATTAGATACCATGAAATAATATCCAAGATTTCCCACTTTGATACGCCATCCAAGTGCTTTGATCGAACATTAACAATGTAGCTCCTAAACTGATGGGGAAAAAAAAAGGACCAAGCAGCATATATAAACGAATACAACTGTTGGATATAGCAAGTGACATCCACAGACATTATATGACAAGGTAAACATGGAGCAAATATGCCAAACGGGTAGCCATTAACTGACCGGAGTATTCCCAAAACCCACAAATATATTATGAGCATGTCGTTGGTCTTTTGTAAGTTGTACATCCAAATCTTAGCAGAAAGACAAGATGAAGACAGCTGTCTAAAGGAGAGTGAGACAGATTCCACACTTCTACATGGGTGATTTATTTCGAAATATTTTATGATAGAACAAATAACAGACTCGAGAAACTGGGCCTTAAATCACCTGGATGAAGAATATGGCAATGGGGCTTCCTCTTAGACAAGATAATCGTACATATCGACATGGTGTATAACTCATAGGATAAGTCATGTCCCGACGAGGAGCTTCGCATCGCGGACGAATCTTTACAAATGTCTCAGGCTGCATGAATAAAAGGATTAACATCTCAAGTATCAAACCCTACACTTACGAGGAACATGGGGCCCAAACAGTGAATAGCGTACAAGGGCTATTTTAGAAATATAACACTATTAAGAAAGCGTAAATAGATCCACTAACATGCCAAGAACTTACTTTAAAAGCAAAAAACTTGACATATAAGCAACACTTCCGTAAACAAAGAAAGTTCCTGCGCATCATAACAAACTCACTTCCTTACACGGTAACACATTAATGTACCAATCACTCGGTTGATGTGATGATTTCTAGTCAAAACATACTTAAATAGACATGCACATAACATTGGCCATCATTCATTTACAACTGAAATATAAGATAATGTGCAGGTTGAGTTCATTGATATCTTGTCAAAACATACTTAAACAGATAATGCGTGAAATAGGGTTACAGATGGTATAACTCCACCCATCCAACAAAAATACGCAAAGGAATTCATTTTCACAAAAGTGCAAAGAACGAGATCAGTGTCATTTATGGTAACATGCTTCATTCCAACCTGGTCATTTATATTACAAAATGTTGGCGCCAAAAAAACAGCTACTACATTTTACAACGTAAGCATCATTCTGTTGGAAACACTTCAACTAAATGACAGAAGTAACATCCCAGTCTTCCCCTTGATGACCCGCCATCATGGCGCTGATCATTAGTGTATATATATTTGATCGTTAGATGTAACACACAAGCAGCTGACTACTCTTCATTCCATCTCCCTTGTACACAACACCATCAATGTCAACACGCTATGCGTCGACACCATAAATTCTCTCATTACACTCACTCACTCATGAAGCTCCAATTCTGGCCGAATTACTTCACCTTCCTCCACATATGATAGTCTTTCTCCTAACTTACTTAACCATCAACCATGGACAAATTCAGTTACTTTCTCGCATTCACTACTTCAGATTCCACTCATAACCATCAATAATTTATCAACTACTTCAAGACGCAATTACAAAACATACACACGTCATAATTGTCAACTTGCTAAGGTTACTAGAGTTTTTGGTAAGTAACGTGGGGTTGAATTTATTATGCTTAGCAACCTTTAATACTGCTACCTAGTATGATAAACCATATTCACTTCTCGATTTCACTCCAAAATTCTCTCACCACACTCACTCACTCACTCAGCAAGCTCAAATCCTGCCCTAATTACTGCATCTACCTTTTCTACAAACTTGCCAAACCACGGCAAATTCAGTTAGTTTCTCGCATTCACTACGTTAAATTCCACTCGTAATCCATCTATGTTACTCCGACTCTTCTAATTTCCTCGTGTACCCGTGTCCGACACTCGACACTCGGACATGGGTAGGACACTTGGACACCTCATTTTAGACCAAAATATGCATATTTTTCAAAAAAAAAATAGCCGAGTCCGACACTTGGACACGCACCCGTGTCGGATACTTCTAAACGAGTCCGAGTAACAATCCATTACTAATTTTTCCTCACTACTTCAAGTCGCAATTACAAAACATACACACATCATCATTGTCAACACCCAATGGTAACTAGCATTTTTGGTAAGCATCGTGGTTGAATTGATTATGCTTAGCAATCTTAGTAGTCAGAAAGCCATCAATACTGCTACCTAGTAGCATGATAAATCTTCGTATTCACATCTCGATTCATCTTTTCTTTTATCACGCTCGCTCACTCACTAACTCATCAAGCTCAAATTCTGCCATATTCACTTCACCTTCATCCACAGATAACATTCTTTCTCCTAACTCATCAAACCACATAGAATTTCATATACTTTTTCGCATTCACTACTTCAATTTCCACTCTTAATACATACAACACTTTTTTCGACTACTTCGAAACAAACACACATCACAAACTCACACTTTCCATAACCAAATCAAATTATCACCAAAAACATACAAAATTAAGCTAATAAATCAACCTTATAACGCAATCCGGCAGCGATTTCCCACTCCAAAACAGACTTATTATGAATCCGAATTTCCGACAACAAGCAAGGTTCCTGCAAATCACAGTTAAAACATCAAAAACGTAACCCTAGATTTTCGAATCGAAGACAGAAAAGAAGAGATATTAATTAATACCTGGAGTTCAAGCAAGATCCACTCTTTAGTATTGGTAGAAGTAGACCAGTAATTACGAAGGTCAGCGTCGAGGACATTGACGGCTTTCTGAGTAGAAGTTTCACGAGACATAGCTTTGATTTTGTACGTCAATGGCTTCCCTTTTCCTTCCATTTCCGTCTCCATTTTTTTCTGAATCCCTAAGTTTTCGTTGTGTTATTTTTCTGTCACTCAATTTTCAAGTGTTTTGTTGTTTATTTCTGGCCTTTTTTTGGTTGATTTTGTTGCTCTAGTTCAGATCAGTAAATGCACCCAAGGTCCAAGGATACACTTTGATTTTGAGGAGGCATATTTGTGAGATGGTGTGTGGACACTATCCGTTTTTAGTTTGTGATAGATAGTTTCCGTCTTTAGAGAGACTAGCTGTTATTTTAAAAGGTAGATGAAAAAAAAAGTAAAAATAAATTAGATAAGTATGTTTTCAAATACGGGATAAAACATAGATTTAGAAAATGTTATAATCTAATTCATGTTGCAAAAAGGTTTTTGAAGAAGGTTTTAATGAATCTATATATTCTCAAAAACCCAAAAACTTGAAGAGACAGTCTCTTATTAAGTCACTGAGAGGCCATTAAAAACCATTTACACCGTACCCCTTTACTTATTTTTTCGTACACTTTTTGGTATTGATCATGACCCAAAATGAGACTTTCAATTGGTACATGTTTTCATAACAATCGTACATATTTTATCTATTATGATATTTTTTTATCAGTACCTAATTTATATAATACGTACCTATTATATTACCACTACTTTTACCTCCGTGCAAATTGCACGGGTTTATTTTTCGAACATTGTTTTTATCATATATTTAAATAAATAAATAATAATGTTAACTTTGAAATTCACAGGTGCAAACATAAAATATTTCATATAAGATATTAAACCTTAATATATTAACACTCTTGTATCAAACATGAAATAACTATTAATAAAATAATTAAAACATTCTAAATAACTTTATGAATTAAAAAATTATATAAAAACCTGGATGTTTATAATTACTACATTAGAAGTGATGTAAGTACCGATATGATTAAAGCGATAATAACAAACTTGATTTATTTTTTAGACAACTTATATATTTCAGTTGTAAGACGTTTAGCACACATCAGCTCTAACCTGCTTCTGAGCATGTTCTGACGCGAGTCACCTAACTTATTTCCGACATGATCAATATGATAAATTAACCAGTTTGATTGTGTTAAAATAAACTATATTTTAATAAAGTGAATATTTAATAAGATAGTTTATTTCTCACCAATTAGTATTCACTTCATTAAACTGTAACTTAATTTGTCGATTTTTTTTAATTATAATTTTGCAAACTCGCCTGGTATGGTTATAAATATATTATATAATTTAATATATAAGTATATCTAAATTATTATTAATATTATTTTCCAATAAAACTGACATGACTAATAAACACCAATTTACGATTATATCATACTTCAATTGAAGGAGAGTATTTTTAGTTACATGAGTACTTTCTTACTAATTTGTGTAAAATTGGGGAAAATAATATATAAAATGAATTTTTAATTTATATTTGGTAAAAAATTAATGATCCTAAAACAAACGTGTACTAAATTTTCATTGAAATTATTCGTAAATATGGAAATAAAAAATTTAATGCATAAATCATTTTGTAAATATTAATCATATTCTAGGTGTATTTTAATTAAATGAAGTTAAAAGTTAGTGGGCCCTTGTGTAGATGATGATGTGGCTTCACCAAATGGCTTTAAATGTTTGTGTTTTAATAGAAGAAAGATTTGTACTATTCTTCCCTTCATTTGTAATTGATCTCTCATTAAGTTTATTTAGAGGCCGTCTTTTTGAAGACCTAGCTAATGTTTCAAATATGGGGGAGATTGAATATATGTGAAAATTTGATTGGTTTAGTCTGTATATTGAAAAAAAAATCATGTCAATATCTGTCAGTTTATGAAAAAACGTAAAATTCTGCGTATATCAAGTGTTGGTGGAAAATTCATTACAAGAAAATCATTTTTAAGTGCGTAAGAGTGCTTACTTTAAGATATACGGAGTATTAAGTAAATATTGGTCATTAATTTTGTTTTCTTCACTTATTAATACATAGTATTCCCTCAGTCTCAATTATTTATTATTTGTGAGGGTATTTTAGTTAAAGACAAATAAATGATCGGGACGGAATGAGTAATATTTTGGAGAAGACAATAAACAAGATTACTAATAAGTTTGATATAGCATTGCCCGACACTCCTTAGTCCTTATATAGAGACTGATTTATTATATGCTAGTTGATTTTCATATCCACTTCAACATAAACTAATTTTTAGATTATTTGTAACACAAACTCATTTTATAATAAAGTAATATGTTTATTTTAAAACTTGATCGTCTTTAGTAAGTACTCCCTCCTATTCTAACCAATCTTCCCCGTTTGACTTGGCACAAATTTTAAGAAATTTAATTAAATAACCAAAAGTAATGAAGTGGGGGTAAGGTGATTGGAGAGAGGGAATGTATTGTGGGGTATTATTGTGGAGTGAAGTGATTAAAATAATTATTGTTGTGGGGTAAGGTGATTAAAATAAGATAAAGTATGGGTATTGTGGGGTATTGTAGTGGGGTAATGTGATTAAAATAAGTATAAAAGTTTACCAAAAAAGGAAAGGGGAAGGTATTGTGAATAACCCAAAATAGAAAGGGGGAAGGTTGCTCAGAATAGGAGGGAGTATATTATAAATTATTATACTCATGAGTTATGATAGTAGTAGTAGTGATAATAATAAGGATTGTTTAATAAGAATACTTCAAACTACGTATGGTCTTTTCATAATTATTTCAACTCGGAATAAATCGTATCATTAACTTCATCTTCTCATAATGCACTAAGACCATCCCCAAGCAAGGTCATGAGGGAGGTCATGACCTTGCTTGGTCACCTTAATCACATGTTAAGTAGGAAATTAGCATGACTCAAGTTACCAATTGACCTCAAAGAGGTCACCAATTGACCTGAAAGAGGTCACGAAGGATGAAGATCACCCATTTGATGACCCAGCAGGTGGCATCTTTTCATTGGTGGTGGTACACTGGTACACAATTAAAAGGACGGACATCATTGCATACCATCATCTTCATCTCTCTCTCCTGCCAAAAGGAGAAGAAGAAGATAAATAAATAAAATCAGATTTACATACCAAATCAAAAAGAAAAAAAAAGGAGCATACAAAATAATTTTATATTTAATAATTGTCTACAAAATGAATTCAATTTTAACATATTTTGAGCCATTTTTTTTTAATATATTTTACAGGTTTAAGAAAACCCAAAAAACTTTTTAAAAATTAAAAGTAAAAAAAATACTTGAATTTATAAAATAAGGTGGACGAAGGTGTGAACGAAAACGGTGAAGACGATGATGATCGAAGAAGCTAAGGATGAGGATGGGGATAGGGATAGGGATGGAGATGGGGATGGTGCATGATGCGTGTGAACAAAGAAGGTGAATGAGGTGATGGTGTATTAATTTGGGGTTGGGGGAATTAATTTTGTGCCATGGAATGGGAAATATGATTAGGATTTTGCAGTGGTTTGGGAATTTGGGGGAATTAATTTGTGTTTGGGGGATTAAATGGGAAAGGGAAAATAGGATGGGTATTAATTTTGGTTTGGAGGAAATAATTTGTATATAGTAATTAGTAATTGATAGAGTAAGCTTTAGACGGATATACCCGTCTTAAGCAAGACATACTATATTTAAGACGGTTAAAATATACCAAATCACCTCATTTGTACCCGTCGCAAGCTTAAGACGGGTCACCTTTCTCTCACAAAGTGCAAATAGGGGGCTCCACTTACACAAAAGGGGGATTTGACCCGTCGCAAGCCTTGCGACGAGTCGGTCCGTCACAAATGAGAATTTGTGTAGTATCTTTATTATTGTCACTTATTAGTATTCAATTACTCACACATTTAAACACATATCTTAATTATGAAAACACATTCTCAAAGTTTAAAGAAAATAATCCGACTTCAGCTAGTGAAAATCGATATGAATATAATCGTAGAAGAACGACTCAAAATCGATTCGTAAAAATTCACGGCGAGATTCGTGCACATGTCACTCATATCGCTCTGAAAAATGAAATCATTGGGCATATTTGGCAAAATATTTGGATTTTTTAGCTCGTAATTTTTAATTTTTTGTTTTTCTAATTAATTTTTCTATATCTAGTTTTTAAATACATTTAATCGTGATTTTAATTATTATTGCGTGGTAATTTTTTTCACATTTGAGTGGTTATTCTTTTAGTAAAAGGTTACAAAAATATAAACATGAACTTATTATTAGTTTGTTAGGAAATAATAATAATAATTGAAAAGGTAAGAGAGAGGTTGAGTGGGGTAGAGAATGTGGGAAATGATTGAATTAGGTTGGAAAGTGGAAAATGATTGGGTTTGTGACCTAGGTCGTGACTTTCTGCTTGGGAGGGTATAAATGGGTCAAGATAATTATGGAGTGATTAAGAGTAAAAATGGGTGGTGATCTAGTTAGAGTGACATTTGCTTGTGAATGGTCTAAATAATCGGCTACATGTCCATAAAGTCACACCCAGCTAAAAAAAACTAGAGAGAGAAAGTGACAGCCGTCGTCTTTAAGATTTGATCCATAATGCTAATTTATAAGCTGTGACTAAGAAATCAAATCAGTCTAACTCAATCAAACATCATAGTTCATCAAAGGAATCTGCTATTTTGAAAACCATACATGAAAAGAAATAAAAACTCATTGGAAAACCAGAGCAGGTATTTAAATCTAAAAATATACATATCACTGGGATTCCAGCCTTTGTTCTTGATGATGGGATTGTTGATGACCTAATAGAGGAGTGTGATGAGGAGAGTGATTCGCTGAAAGATGGAGCCTGGGGCATGAGAGGAAACTTGTCCAACTGATCGGGGAGGAACGAGAATATCTTCTCCAATTGTCTAAGGAGGATTTGCAAAAGGAGCTATCATACTGGCAAGTGGCAACAAGCAGTGTACGGTTTTGACATTGGTCACGAAAAAAATTGCAGGAAAAAAGCTGGACAAACTACTCAAAAGGTAACTCAAAGAGTTTAAAGACATGTCTAACAAAGACTTGTACCTGTTGTGCAGCTGCCTCAGGTGATAGAGCCTCATAAGACTAAGGAAACAGATACCAAAGTGATATAGGTAACCCCTTACACTAAACACAGTGAATAAGGATATTGGGACTATTTCCCCTGCCAGGCAATTTTTTTGGCAACAACATATACTGCCTTACGGGCAACATTGACAGCTATTATATTATAGCTCCTAGGATAAACAATTAAAGTTACAACATTAAAACTAACTAGATCAACGATGATGAGATGGTTAAGGACGGAGTACTTGACATGACCACCTGAATCCGATTCAAAATCACGCTTAATTTCTTGAAAAAATCGCTTCATACGAGCCGTAGAGAAACAATGATAAGGTGTACTTCCGCTCTTGCGAAAAGAACGAAAAAAATTAATGAGATAGACAAGACGATGAAGTCTGTCAGGCAACTTAAGGCAGTTAGACAGGGATTTGAAAATATAAGCAAGACCCTTCATGTAAGTCTAACTTATATGGAGGTCCTAAGATTTGGCTCCCCCAAGGAAGGCATACATAAGTATAGATGATATTGACCCCCTCAATTGTAATCAATGACAAATCTTGGTTTTTGGAATGTGACAGTGATGGATAGGGAGGAGAAGCAAATGAAGTTTACTAATTTCTTACACTCGAAGAAGCATTGCCAGACAGGCCGGAACTCTCGATCGGGCTAATAATGAGGCTAATAATGCCCTTTTTTATCGCTATCGCTAACAGGCTCGTTACTTCCACTCGCTACATGTCTTTCGCTTTCACTCGTTCCCTCTTTAAATTAAAGCAAGCATTCTGGCAAAGGCCGGTCACACTTTGTTCTTTTTACCGCAAGACTCTCATGTACAAGAACAAGTTATAAAAAAAGCCAATCTATCTAGCCGACCAATCTTTGCACTCAGATCGGAATCACTGTTGCGTCGCATCGTGGTTCGCAGAGTAGGAACCGATACACCAAGGAAGGAGTTATGTGAGCCTTTTTGGTCTCATTGAAACAAAAATCAAGCCTGCTAACCTAAATAAAATTATGAATAATGTCTTTAATGATTGAAGTATATCTACCAATACTATTCTTCCGGGGGAGGGATTTGGGTGCTCTGGAATACTAGCCATGTTACTGTTCAACTTTTGGAGTACAATACTCATTTTGTTAATAGGTAGGTTGTTGATTAAAATTCTCATTTGCACTTTTTTCATATAATTGTGTATGCGTTTAATAAGGTAATAGTGTAACACCCGTGAAAATTCACGGGATTGTTTTAAATAACTTTCCCCATAAATCTGTGAAATGAATATTAAACAATGATTCTAATTATTACTCTTATTATTATTTTAATATTTTGAAATCAAGTATTATAAATTATAATGATTGTCATGTACTTCATATATTAGATGTTCGCTTTAATTCTTAATTATCAAATTTATATCTAAGGTTATATTTTAGTTACTGTGACCAAATGACTGAATTCCTTTCCATATTCATTCAAAAATATTATTGTTTTGTTTTGGAATCTAATTTAATTATTTGTTAATTTGAAGTTTACATAGTGGCAAATTTTCATCGACTCGTGACGTGGAACAAACACGCCATAAATAATGACATGTGTACAGTAACTGTTAATCAGAAATAAAAAATTTATTAACGTAAATAGAGCATTATCATTGTGTACTTGTGCGTCTACTCTCTCCGTCTCAATCACTTGTTCGCATTTAATTAAAATACCCCTCACAAAAAATATAAAAAATAAACTAATGAATGGAACTGAGAGAGTACTAAATAACATACCATTAAGAGTAATGTGCTTAAACACTTAGAAAATAATCGTTTTGATAGCTCCACACACACCAATAGAGTTAAACATATCTACAGTAAATTGTACCACCAACGTAAATCTAACCAAACTATTTGTACAGAATGAGTTGTCTTTCTATACAGAAAATTATGTAAGATGGGTCACATACTTGAGACGCTCTATTTTGATATTAAAAAAAACTATTCAACTATTGTTAATAAATGAGTTGTCTTTCTATACAATGAGAGTGTCTCACACAATGTTTTGTTATTTCAATTCCCACTATATTTATTATGAGAAATTCCATTTAAGTACTCCTAAGATGTAACCTTATGACACGTATTTTAGAAAAATTGTTTATTTAATTACCCCGTATTTTAACTACTACTCTCCACCAGTTACACTTCTATCATCATTCTTTGAAAAGTACAGGAGATAACAGCCAGCTCTTTTATGACATCCTCATTTTATTATTATATAAAAACGTTATTACTAATATTAAGTAATCATTTTTATCTGCTCCATATTTCTTCTCTTACATATTATTCGTAAGAGTCATTCACCTCCTTGGTCTCTTATCTGATTTATTACTCCTACTTCATTTATTTAATTTTTTGTATATTTGGAATTTATAATTGATACTCATTATAATATCAAAAAAGCATACTTACCTCAAAAAAAAAAAAGGCATGTACTCTTATAATGCTAAAAAGAAGTAATTTTGAAATAAAAGCATCATAACTCAACTATCGACGTACCAAGTTACGAACAATCACGTAGCAAATTAAAAGGGCAAGAAAAAAAGTTTATTATTTACAGTTTTAACAAAAAATTATCAAGTACGAAGTGCGGAGTATATTTTACTAAAAAAAACTACGAAGTAATTAAACCTGTAGCCCTACTTTGACGCTTTTGATACCCTCAAACTTTATATCGACGTAAACCACCAACCTTCTCCGACAAACCGACCGCTTTCTTCCCAAGAATCCACCGCGCAGTTTGAAGGACGCACTATTGGCGGCCCTGATAAGTAGTATTTTAGTCACGTTCTACCCCTCGTCTATACTTTTATTTAACTCGGTTTTGTGCGCGTTTATCGTAAAATAGCTCATTTTATATGTTAATTAGTAATTATTAGTTTCCCTATATTAATTACGAATATTTATTTTGTTTTTGTAGAACTTGGTAATATTCTTTTGCTAATATACATTTTGTAGGGGATCGGGTTCGGAAATGAAGCAAGACGGTTTTGAGTCGGATCTTATAGTAATCGAATGGAGCTCGTTCAATAAAAAGGGACCAAAGTCAATCTCCTTCTTCACTTTTATTTGCCCACACCTGCTACCCATCTCCTTTAATTCTCAAAACCATCACCAACATTTAACCATGTATGCCATCAATTCGTCATTCAAGTTCCACCATGGCTGCCAACATGCCCCTGCTTGTTCCGAGTTATCTAGCTCTGTTTCAGTCCTGGGATCGAGCTCGCCATCAACTAACACACAAGCAGCAGCAACCACCGTGGCCACCCCCTGCCACCATTCGAGCAGCACCATTCGATCACCGGCATTCACGCAACAAACACCAGCAAGCAGCGCCACAAACCACCAATCGAACCATCACCTTACCTCGTCTGTCGACCACCATACACATCACCACCGTGCTCTTCTTCATCCAGCCATCATCGACCACCGGAGCACCGAGCAGCAGCAACCCCCACAACAACTCCGGCATCGGCTCAAACCACCAGAAACGACCGTCTGCCGTCTCCTCTGCTCTCGTGCGCGCAATAATAAATCAATGAATCGCCAGCCGGTCGACCGGCTGGTGACCACTTCCTCCGTCCTTGGCTTGCGCGAAAAAGAAATATGGGTTCCCAGCCGGTCCACCGGCAGCCGGGTGGCCGGCTGGAGCCCACTCACAATCAAATATATCCATTTCGAAGCAGAAGGAGTCGAGCCGGTTCGAGTGGTCGGCTGCCGGGTCACCGGCCCAGACCCATCACGCGTGAAAAATGGTGTGTGTGTTTGTTTTTGAAAGAAAAAGGAAAAGCAGGGAAGACGGATAGAAAGAAAAAGAAAGAAAGGACACATTATTTAAACAAGACACCACCCATTATTTTGAAGGCAGTTAGATTAAGAATGAGATTAGTTAGATATTTTAGAGAGAGTTGTAGACCGTCTCACTAGAAGAAAAACCCGTCTCACTAGATTAGATTTTCTTAGTTTAATTTCTTCCTTTAATTTTTCCCCAAATTTTGTAATAGTTTCCGTCACTCGGATTTTGTATGAAGACTAAGATCGAAAGATCGGGTTGTTATTCAAGTTCGTAACTTTTCGTCTCGTCTTTGTTAATCGGTAAAGATTCAATCTTTCCTCTTTATTTTCATTTACTTGTCATTTAATTAATCTTTCATGCTTGTCTAATTAGTTTACATGTTTAATATGTCTTATTGTGCTAGTTTTGTATCCAAGTTTTCGTCTTTAATGATTTTCCTTATTAATATGACTGGGTAGTGTTTACTAAGGTAGATGGGGGAGTTAGTGTAGGTTTATAATTTGATTATGATAATTGGGCATAAAGATTAAGTCTTTTGGTAGTCTATTTGTCTTGTGCACACAAGGTGTTTGTAGAAATGCTTAAATGAGTAGTTTGAGTATTTCCCTTGTTTAATTACTAGTTTGAGCGAGAGCTTGACTTGTAACGTGTTTGTGTGCATTTTGAATGTTTAAGGGGAGGTTAGGGCGAGATCCTGACCAATCCTTGGGCTAGGGCTCGTCTCACACCGAGAGGTGGAGACTTGCCTAGAGACCGTCTTACACCGAGAGGTGGAGACATATTTAGACTTACCATTAGACTAGTTTTAACCCTCATCATAATCGACCTATACCTATATTAATGAACCCATTCACCTTAATCTTTTTTAATCCTTGTTTAGTCTTTTCTTGCTTCATTGCTAGTCTTAGTTATTATATCTATCTCGTCTTTAGCATTTTAACCTCTCATCTTCGTCCGAACTAGACTAGATAAGAACAAAAATCGATAGCCAATCCTAACCGTCCTTTGGGTTCGACCTCCTTACCCTACTACATTAATTAGTTTGTTATTGAGCATTATAAGTATTTGTTTGACCGAGGGAGGGCGACTAACCCCGCGTCAGGCCCGTTTTGGTCGATCACTGCCATCAATGATAAATCGTTGCCCTGGACATGAAACCGAGACAACAATTCATATTTGGATAGAAACCTGGACATCGAAGACTCACCGGAAACCGCACGGAAAACCACGCGACGTCACATATTCGCCGGCACATACGAAATTCAAGAAAATGATAAGTTGCATGATCATGAACATACATATTGCGACACAAATATGTAGTGTACATATAATCAATAGTCACCTGCGGATAACTTTAATTATTCAAATTAAAGGCAAAATTAGAGTAAATCAATCCTTTCAACTGATAAATTGTAGAAAAAAAATGCAAGATCATTAACTTAAAAAATAAGAACTGAAGCAAGTGTATTCTGCTAGTGAGCCAAAGATACTAATCATTTACATCGTCAATATCTTGCGCAAATTTCGACTTACGATGCTTCATCACCTTTGACTCGACAAATCTCCGGTAGTGTGCCTCAAGAATAACGTGCCAAATATTCAGTTCGACATTGGTAGCTCCACCTGTATGCTCTGACCGACATGTCGAGGCGATTCCGTCCTGGGAATTCCCTAAAAATCACTGCTCCTACGTCACCATATTCGCCGACGCAGCCGAAATCCAAGAAAATCCGAACAAATCAATTAATTGATTATCTGTCAAAGATAACAAATAATTAGAAGACAAATTGGATGGAATAAAAATAAGGAAACAATAAAATTACTAAACAAATTCATTCATTAATAGTGAAATCCTCAAATTAAGCCGTATAGATTTACCTAACTGAAGTTAGCAACCGTAGAAACTCAAGTCACAGATTCATCGAGTGACGAAGCCAATTAGCCGCTTCTTAGAATCTATAGTTTGTACTCCTTCGGTTGAAATGTATGGAATCCAATCAACAAAAGTATTTGAATGAGAGATGAAACTTAATAATATTTGGTTAATAATCTACTACTGGAGCAAAAAAATTAAAATTGGGGAAAAAAGGAAAGAGAAAGAGTGATGGGAAATTAAACAGTCATATTGAAAAATGGAGATAAGGAACAGTAATGGATTAATGAGTTTTTATTAATTGTTACCCATTGGAACTTGGAATACGTAGAATAGTTGGCATGAAATGGTCATTAATTAAAAAATATAGATATAGACAAAAATTGTATCTTATTGGCTGAGTGAAAACTGAAATACTGAGATTGAATGAGAGGGTTGGAATGCTCTCTTTCTATTTCCACATTGTGCCACATAGGCTACTTTACATGTTTCTTTTATATATATAACTAGTTTTGCTACCCGTGAAAATCACGGGTTATCTCTGGATATCCTTTAGCCATTTTATAATATATTTTTTCTTTTAAAAACGATGTACTGGGTACAATGTGACCAATTGATATCTCCATTTTTTTTATTATTCGACTTAAAAATAAGTAGGCGTTAGAAATATTTGTTACCAACATGCCATGATAATTTATCCTTACTGTTAAAATCATATCGCGATAAATAACATTTAAGGTCTTATAAAAACTTTTGAAAATTGAAGATCAGAATAACATTATATTATCTACATTATGCTTTTTTATAGTTTGACTTGTATATAAATTATTTAGAGTTATAATTAACATGTACACAATGTTTTATTTTTGTGTTGTGTTGTTTACTTTATTACCAAACACCATTTTTTTTATAAGTCAATATAAACGAAATTTGTAAAAAACACAACTTGTGAGCACTAATGTATTAATATGGATAATAAATTATTGTTTGAATGGACAAAAGGAGAAGAATATGGTCGTATAAAGTCAAGGCAAGGGCCTAGGCTTTATAGATCTTGAGATACAAAATATTAGAATCTGAATATCCAATTCGATTATCAATTCGCTAATTAACAACGTTGCCGAGTGTTAAACCCCATATAAGAAAACAGTAATACCATCATATTTATCCATTAATTCTTGTAAGCGATATATTTACTTGTACCAAATAGTCAAATACCATCTTATGTCTTACATAGTTAAGGGCAATTCACTACACCATAATTGTATTTAACGAAGTAAACCATTATTGCTCTAAATTTACAAATGCGCAACATATAAAGAGTACAATTAATAATAATACATATTACTTTGAAAAGAAGTCAATATTTTAATTGAAAATTCATGCTTTCATCTAAGTTGATCTATTCCAATTCCACCATCCTCTACTTTGGTCAAGTTATATATCGCTTTGTAACTAAGTGTAATTACATGATAATAATAAAATTATCATAAGTTACAAATTCTTGCTTACATACATAAATCCATGATTGGTGTGAGCTATGATGGTTGGTCTAATTTGTACACTTTACTCTCGTTTCTTTAGGATGATCTATCGTTTAAATAATATAAATGATATTTTGTAATAGGATAATAATGGCAAATGAAAAACCAGGCGTAATAGAAGATTAAATACAAAAATGAGACGTGGTCCATTTTTGAGGTATATGTTCGATCTAATTTTCACGCTTAAATCTTGTATCCTTTTGAATGAACTATCATGTAAATAATATAAATGACAATAATTTGTAGTAAGAAAATAATGGTAAATGAAAAAAAAAACAGGTGTAATATGAGATTACACTCAAAAATGAGACGTGGTCCATTTGTGAGAGGTATAATTGTATACTTTATCTATCTAGGTATTCATATAGGACATTCAACTAATATATATGATATTTATAATGCCATAATATTAAAGGAATACAAGCAAAAATGTTTATCAATTGACTCTCATAGAAAATTAGCATCTATAAAGTTGGTTTTTTCAATGAAGATCAAATAAAATTCGATATCCATCATTAATGCATATTTTTATCCTAAAAGTTTTATCACCTTCAAATTTAATTTCCATTAATTTTAGAATTTGATTAGGCACCAAAAAAAACCTTCAAAGAGAAATGGAAGAATGAATTTAATAATTGTGTAGAAACTAAATTTACCACTGCATAACGTTGTTAGTTAGCTAAGTCAACGACTTTATCAAAGTGTCTTCATTACCGCCTACACAATATAAGGAAAACAAAAAAAAACAATACACGAATTAGTAATTGATGGTACAAAATTCAAGGAAGTCAAATAAACTACTCAAATTTGTATCTATCACATGACTATTTTAGAGGAAACAAAGCAACATTGTTAAATAGGAAAGACTAAATAATACTAATTTTCTTGGAAGTTGAATGATGTACATTAACATTTGGTGGCATCAATAATAATTAAGAAAAAAAAGCATTCGAAAGTTACATTCAAAGGATTTTAGATAATGAGTTTGTTTATATAATCTTTATAGTGATAAAAATTATTGTAAAATTAGTATGAGAGATGAATGGGTGATGGTTTTGGCATTCAAATGGTTGTAGATAATGAATTGTTTTATATAATATTTATGGTGATAACAATTAACTGCAAAGTTAATATGAGAGTTGAATATGGTGATGGTTAATATACATCGGAATTAGAAGAGTTGGCATTCTAATACTACTAATGTAAACACAGTGAATGAAGGCTTATGAAGTTACCACATGACATTCTAATACTACAAAAAGCAAGGTAAATATCTCATTCTATCATTTGAAAATGTTGAATATTATGAGTTGAAACCACTGCGGCGAAATTAAAATGTCCATCACCAACCCAAAAATATTCGTTTTATTTCCGCATAGTACCTGAAACAAATTACACAAAATAGATTTAAATTAAAAAATAGAAATATTTTTGAAATTAAAATTGAATATTTCAGCTCTCATATAAAGTTAACCTGATTAATTGAGAGGTACAATTCAAATCGGAAGATAAACTACTGAAAAAGCGATGAGGGTATATAATTTGAAAAGTAAATTTATGCAAGCCATTAAATAATTTATTAACGAAATTAATTAGCAAATGCAGTTACAATTGGGAATTTATGGGAGTATTAAAGGGTTGAGCAAGAGTTACAAATGAGTAAATGACGGTCAAGCCTCCCCCTTATCTAAACTAACGCCTTAAGTGGAGATTTTAGAAAATCAAGAGGTTTTGTTCATATAATGCTTTGAACATTTGCTTCTTTTCAGCAAAAGCACGAGAATCAATCAAATGAGTATGATTATCCTGGTTCTTTTGTTAACACGTGGGAGAGTTATAATGCTCAATCTTACATTTTTATAGTATTTTAGACCATCCCCAAGCAAAAGTCATGCTAATTAGGTCATCACCTACTTTTACTCTTAATCACTTATTATTTATCTTGACCCATTTACACCCTCACAAGTAGAAGGTCATGACGTAGGTCACCGACCCAATTATTTTTCACTTTTTAATCTTTTCAATCATTTCTCACATTCTCTACCCCACCCATATTTCTCTTACTTGTTCAATTACTATTTACTAACACACTACTAATAAGTTAATTTTTATATTTTAAATCTTAATAAAATAATAACCACTCAAATACGTACAAAAATTGTAACAACCCGAAAAGTGCCCAATTTTTCTAGGAAAAATATTTACTAACACTTTTCAGTAGAACTTAAGTTTTTAAAATAGAAATTTTTGTTCTAAGTCTTATTTTGAAATTCCGCGTTCGTATTTGGAATTTCTGAGGGATTTCATGAAAAGACCGTTTTTAGTCATCTTTGACTTTTCTTGACTTTTCAAGTCGTCTTTGACTTTTCTTGACTTTTTAAAAGTCGTCATTGACTTTTCTTGACTTTTAAGTCGTCAGAAACTTTTCTTGACTTTTAAGTCATCTTTGACTTTTCTCGACTTTTCAGTCAACTTTGACTTCCGTTGACTTTTTCCCGACTCGCCTCATAAGTTTGAAGACCGAATTTTTATTTAAAAAAATAATATTTTTGATTTATTTTTATTTAGATTTATTAAGATTTATCATAATTTAATATAATTATTTTGAATTTTTTCGGAATTTAAAGAATAACGTTTACGGTTTTAACCGAACGTCATTTAACTATTCCCGACTCATCGTAAAACGCGCAACAAAATCGAAACTCGACTTTGGCATGAGTCACACGCCCATGTCAATCTATTTTCTCCCCTCACATTAAGATATTTTAAATTCTTTGATTAAACTAATAATATATCTAGA
>JAIUZE010012046.1:0-29999 GCA_022085475.1 Heliosperma pusillum | reverse complement strand
TTCGACTATATAAATTTGAATTTATATAATTTTTAAACAAATTTATGTGATTTTAGTTTTTTATGAGTGTAACTTTAATTCTTAATTGCGTAACTTTAAGTTAAAATATGACTTAATTTTAATATTTTAATAAGTGTAACTTTAACCTTTATTAGTGAAACTTCATTTATTAACTGTGTAACTTTAGTCAATTATAGTGTAACTCATGTTTAGGTAACTTTAGTCTTTTCTAGTTTAACTTCAGTCCATACTAATGTAACTATAATCATTAGTTAAGTAACTTCAGTCCTTAATAAGATAACTTTAGTCCAGTGCAACTTTAGTACATAATTGTGAAACTTTAGTCCATACTAGTGAAACTTTAGTCCATACTAAAAAACTAGTGAAACTTTAGTCCATACTAGTGAAACTTTAGTCCATACTAGTGAAACTTTAGTACATACTAGTGAAACTTTAGTACATACTAGTGAAACTTTAGTCCATAATTGTGTAACTTTATATCTAGAAAAAAATCCACATCCACTAACAAAATAAACGAGAACCAAAAATATAAAAAACGAAATACTCAATTAAAAAACAGAAAAACATAAGAATATTTTACTTAAAAAAAGAGCTATAAACAATAAAAAAAGTGAAACTGAAAAAAAAAAAAAACTAGATCTAGAAAAAATAAATATAAAATGAAATAATGAAATCTAAAATTAACAAAAAAAAACATAAGAAATCTGGAAAAAAAAAAACAAGATCTAAAATTATGGTGGTTATTTTTTTAAACAACACCACACGACCAACCACCACTCCCCCCACACCAACCACCACCAACGTGGTCCACCGTCATTGACACAAAAACAGACTCATTTTTTCAGATCTGAAAAAAAAAACAAAAAAAACGACACCAACGACAAACAAACCACTAAAAAAATGACACCACGAACACGGCAGGGGCGGCAGGGCCGTCAACCCCCACGCACCCCCACCCTACGACCACCATCCCAACGTACTTCCGCCCACCAACCAACACAAATTAGCATTTTTATTGAGATTCAAACTCAAAGGAAGGCACAAATATTCCAGATCTGAAAAAATTGAGAAAAATTGATGTTGATGGTGGTGGTTGGAGGAGTGGATGACGACGGAGGACGGTAGGGAAAGAGGTGGTGGTTTTGATATTTTTTTTGTTAAGATATAGTTTTATTGGTGGTGTAAGAGAGGAGGAAGGTTGGTGAGTGGAGGTGGGGCGGCGGCAGAGGAGGGGAGAAGGCGGCGGCGGCAGAGGAGGGAAGGAGGCGGCGGCAGAGGAGGGAAGGAGGCAGCGGCAGAGGAGGGGAGGAGGCGGCGGCAGAGAAGGGGAGGAGGCGGCGGCAAAGGAGGGGAGGAGGCGGTAGAGGAGTGACGGCGGTGGAGGAGTGGCGGTAGTAGTGAGGGGATTAGGGTTTTTTTTTTGGTTTTTTTTAGAGAGAGAGTGGGATATGTGAAAATGAGAGAAATGTAGGGAGTGGAGGGTATTTGTATTAGGGTTTGATGGGATTGGATTGTGTGTATCTCACAATCCTAGCCTTCCATTTTGTTTTAATCCTAACCCTTCATCCTCCTAATCCAAGGGCTTGGATGAGGACTCAAGGACTCAAATATACTAAGGGGACTTATTTGAACCTACCTCTATATATATATATATATATATATATATATATAGAGAGAGAGAGAGAGAGAGTCAAGTTATAATGAGTCCACCTTCAAAATTGAGTCCATGAGTCCTCATCTTGCCCTTTGGATGAAAGAGATGGAGGGACAAGATTAGAACAAGATGGAAGGCTAAGATTAAAAGAAAAATGAATGGACAAGATTAGAACAAAATGAAGGGACAAGATTAGAACCAAATGAGTGGGTTTTAATGACTTTCACCTACCTTACGAGTACATAATGATGTAATTTTAGTCATTAAAAGTGTAACTTCAACCATTATTTGTGTAACTTCAAAATAAAATGTGATTTCGAGTATATAAATTTGAATTTATGTAACTTTAAGATAAGTTTATGTGATTTTTACCTTTTTATGAGGGTAACTTTAGTCATTAAAAGTGTAACTTCAACCATTATTTGTGTAACTTTAAACTAAAATGTGATTTCGAGTATATAAATTTGAATTTATGTAATTTTAAGACAAATTTATGTGATTTTAGTTTTTTTATGAGGCGAACTTTAATCATTAAGAGTGAAACTTCAACCATCATTTTTGTAACTTTAAATTAAAATGTGATTTCGACTATATAAATTTAAATTTATATAATTTTTAAACAAATTTATGTGATTTTAGTTTTTTTTGAGTGTAACTTTAATTCTTAATTGCGTAACTTTAAGTTAAAATATGAATTTATTTTAATATTTTAATAAGTGTAACTTTAACCTTTATTAGTGAAACTTCATTTATTAACTGTGTAACTTTAGTCAATTATAGTGTAACTCATGTTTAGGTAACTTTAGTCTTTTCTAGTTTAACTTCAGTCCATACTAATGTAACTATAATCATTAATTAAGTAACTTCAGTCCTTAATAAGATAACTTTAGTCCAGTGCAACTTTAGTCCATAATTGTGAAACTTTAGTCCATACTAGTGAAACTTTAGTCCATACTAAAAAACTAGTGAAACTTTAGTCCATACTAGTGAAACTTTAGTCCATACTAGTGAAACTTTAGTCCATACTAGTGAAACTTTAGTACATACTAGTGAAACCTTAGTACATACTAGTGAAACTTTAGTCCATAATTGTGTAACTTTATATCTAGAAAAAAATCCACATCCACTAACAAAATAAACGAGAACCAAAAATATAAAAAACGAAATACTCAATTAAAAAACAGAAAAACATAAGAATATTTTACTTAAAAAAAGAGCTATAAACAATAAAAAAAGTGAAACTGAAAAAAAAACAAACTAGATCTAGAAAAAATAAATATAAAATGAAATAATGAAATCTAAAATTAACAAAAAAAAACATAAGAAATCTGGAAAAAAAAAACAAGATCTAAAATTATGGTGGTTATTTTTTTAAACAACACCACACGACCAACCACCACTCCCCCCACACCAACCACCACCAACGTGGTCCACCGTCATTGACACAAAAACAGACTCATTTTTTCAGATCTGAAAAAAAAAAACAAAAAAAACGACACCAACGACAAACAAACCACTAAAAAAATGACACCACGAACACGGCAGGGGCGGCAGGGCCGTCAACCCCCACGCACCCCCACCCTACGACCACCATCCCAACGTACTTCCGCCCACCAACCAACACATATAAGCATTTTTATTGAGATTCAAACTCAAAGGAAGGCACAAATATTCCAGATCTGAAAAAATTGAGAAAAATTGATGTTGATGGTGGTGGTTGGAGGAGTGGATGACGACGGAGGACGGTAGGGAAAGAGGTGGTGGTTTTGATATTTTTTTTTGTTAAGATATAGTTTTATTGGTGGTGTAAGAGAGGAGGAAGGTTGGTGAGTGGATGTGGGGCGGCGGCAGAGGAGGGGAGAAGGCGGCGGCAGAGGAGGGAAGGAGGCGACGACAGAGGAGGGAAGGAGGCGGCGGCAGAGAAGGGGAGGAGGCGGCGGCAAAGGAGGGGAGGAGGCGGTGGAGGAGTGACGGCGGTGGAGGAGTGGCGGTAGTAGTGAGGGGATTAGGGGTTTTTTTTTGGGTTTTTTTTAGAGAGAGAAGGGAGGTAGAGAGAGTGGGATATGTGAAAATGTGAGAAATGTAGGGAGTGGAGGGTATTTGTATTAGGGTTTGAAGGGATTGGATTGTGTGTATCTCACAATCCTAGCCTTCCATTTTGTTTTAATCCTAACCCTTCATCCTCCTAATCCAAGGGCTTGGATGAGGACTCAAGGACTCAAATATACTAAGGGGACTCATTTGAACCCAACTATATATATATATATATATATATATATATATATATATATATATAGAGAGAGAGAGAGAGAGAGAGAGAGAGAGAGAGAGAGAGAGAGAGGCAAGTTATAATGAGTTCACCTTCAAAATTGAGTCCATGAGTCCTCATCTTGCCCTTTGGATGAAAGAGATGGAGGGACAAGATTAGAACAAGATGGAAGGCTAAGATTAAAAGAAAAATGAATGGACAAGATTAGAACAAAATGAAGGGACAAGATTAGAACCAAATGAGTGGGTTTTAATGATTTTCACCTACATTACGAGTACATAATGATGTAACTTTAGTCATTAAAAGTGTAACTTCAACCATTATTTTTGTAACTTCAAAATAAAATGTAATTTCGAGTATATAAATTTGAATTTATGTAACTTTAAGATAAGTTTATGTGATTTTTACCTTTCTATGAGGGTAACTTTAGTCATTAAAAGTGTAAGTTCAACCATTATTTGTGTAACTTTAAACTAAAATGTGATTTCGAGTATATAAATTTGAATTTATGTAACTTTAAGATAAGTTTATGTAATTTTTGCTTTTTTTTGAGGCTAACTTTAGTCATTAAGAGTGTAACTTCAACCATTTTTTTTGTAACTTTAAACTAAAATGTGATTTCGACTTTATAATTTTGAATTTATATAATTTTAAAACAAATTTATGTGATTTTAGTTTTATTATGAGTATAACTTTAATTCTTAATTGCGTAACTTTAAGTTCAAATATGAATTAATTTTAATATTTTAATAAGTATAACTTTAACCTTTATTAGTGAAACTTCATTTATTAACTGTGTAACTTTAGTCAATTATAGTGTAACTCATGTTTAGGTAACTTTAGTCTTTTCTAGTGTAACATCAGTCCATACTAATGTAACTATAATCATTAATTTAGTAACTTCAGTCCTTAATAAGATAACTTTAGTCCAGTGCAACTTTAGTCCATAATAGTGAAACTTTAGTAAATAATAGTGAAACTTTAGTACATACTACTAGTGAAACTTTAGTACATACTACTAGTGAAACTTTAGTACATACTACTAGTGAAACTTTAGTACATACTACTAGTGAAACTTTAGTAAATACTAGTGAAACTTTAGTAAATACTAGTGAAACTTTAGTACATAATAGTGAAAATTTAGTAAATACTAGTGAAACTTTAGTAAATACTAGTGAAACTTTAGTAAATACTAATGAAACTTTAGTACATAATTGTGAAACTTTAGTACATAATTGTGAAACTTTAGTAAATACTACTGAAACTTTAGTAAATACTACTGAAACTTTATTTCATACTAGTGAAACTTTATTTCATACTAGTGAAACTTTATTTCATACTAGTGAAACTTTATTACATACTAGTGAAACTTTAGTCCATAACTGTGTAATTTTAGATTTAAAAATAATCAATAAAAAAAAACGAGATAAAAATAAAATAGAAAATCATAAGAAATTCAAAAAATTGAAAAACGAAAAAAAAAAAAAGTGAATCTGAAAATAAATAAATTAGATTTAGAAACAAAAAATACATAATGAGATCTAGAAAAAAAAAACAAATAAACTATATCTAGAAAAAAAAGACACAAAAAAATGAGATCTAAAATAAAATAAAATAGAAAACATAGTAAATCCAAAAAATAAAAAATAAGATTTGAAATGATAGAGGTAGATAAAAAAGTGAATCTGAAAAAAGTGAGGAGGCCGCGACATCAACAACACCCCACTGCCGCCACCAACCCCCCCACCCTCTGTCACGATTCCGACCCACCACCCCAAACCCCCCATCCTCCTTTCCCTACTGTTGTCGCCGTCGACCCACTGCCCCCACACCACCACCACCACCGCAAGACCACCACTACCGCAACCCATACCACCCAAAACCAGATCTGGAAAATAGAAAAAAAAAATAAAGGGACGGAAAGAGGAGGGAGGCAGAGGGGAGGATAGAGGCGGGAGGAGGGGGGAGGGTGGAGGAGGAGGCCGAGAAAGGAGGCGGGAGGATGACGGTGGGTGTGGTGTTTGTGGTGGTGTACGAAAAGGGAGGAGGAGGGCGGTTGAGCATCGGGAAGGGGGAGGCGCGGCAGGGGAAGCACGGCAGGGGTCGGTGGGGGTGGGGTCGGTGGGATTAGATTAGGTTTTTTTTTTTGGTTTTTTTTAAAGAGGATGTTAGAGAGCGAAGGGAGGTAGAAAGAGAATGAGAAATGTGAAAATGAAAGAAAATGAGTGAAGAAAGGGTATATATATTAGGGTTTGAAGGGATTGGATTGTGTGTATCTCACAATCTTGACCCTCCATTTTGTTTTAATCCTAGCCATTCATCCTCTTGATCCAATGGCTTGGATTAGGACTCAAGGACTCAAAAGAGAAGGAGGGACTCATTTGAACCATATATATATATATATATATATATATATATATATATAGAGAGAGAGAGAGAGAGAGAGTGAGCATCCGGTGAGTCTAGCTTCTTAGGTGAGTACGTCCTATTAATTATGACCATTGGATCAACAAGATCCAAGAGCTCTCGTGCTGCCACGTCGACCCTTAAAATCAACACAAAAACATAGCTCCAACTATTATTGTTCTCATTTACGTTTACCAAAATACCTAAAAAATTTCTCTCTCTACCAAACCCAAAAAAAAAACTAAAAAAACCTTCTCATTCAACCTGAAATCTGCTCATATCTATTGAAAATCAAAATCAACAAGCTTTTTATTATAAATCTCACTTCTTGAAAAAAAAAATGAAGAGGTAAATCGTTCTTTTCGATTGTTCATATTAATTGCATCAATTAAATGTGTTCATAGTGTATGATTTGTTAAATCACGATTAATGATGCACGATTCATAAACTGTTTTGTGTTATATTGTTATTTTGTATTGTTTATTGTTTACTATATGTGTTTATAATGTCTGAAAAAAAAAATTAGGGTTAATGATTTGTAGAACCTGATTAATTGAAAATCGATTTTGTTTTGCTTGCCTTCTGATTTTCGTGTAAAAATTATTGTTGTTGTTGTTGTTCTTCTTCTTCTTCTTCTTCTTGATTGATATAATTAAATTGTTAGTTGATTTCTCTTTAATTTAGATCGTTTTCATCAAAAAGTTAGGGTTCGTGTTTCACTCAAATTGAGTAATTGATTTTTCATCAAAAAACTATGTTTGATTTGTGTGTGTTCATATTTTGTTGTCGATTGTAGTGTTTGTGCGAAAAGTTAGGTTTCTAACCTGTACTTGTTTTAGTGAAAATTGGGGTAAAGGTGATGATAACCTTTCGTAGCATACTCGAGATATGTTACTGTAATAGCGTTACTGTAACATTATTACTGCATGATAGAGATGAACTTAAAATACTGTTATAACATTGTATATTCTTGTGTGTTAATCCAATTAAATTTGATTGCATAACATTGTAATAAACTCACAAATGATGTTACTGTAATATTATTATTGTATTATCGTTACTGTAAAATTATCAGTGATGTACCACACCTTTCGCACATTTTAGTTATTAATGCTGGTTGAATGTTTATTTTTAATGTAAGAAAATTTGAAGATGAAGGCTTGCAAGGAAGATAAGCGTGAAGAAGACAGCGCTATTGAAGTTGAAATGCTAGTTGCGATTGTTAACATTGTTGTCATATTTTGATGTGTGATTAATATGTATCCTGATTGTAAACGTTTCACATTATTGTAATGTATTGTTGCCAAACATTTTAGCATAATAGAAGCACATGAGCGGTTCTGTATTCACTTGACTTTTGTTGATGAAATGAACCAATTAGAATTGGAACTTTTACAATTTTTCCCGTGTTACTTTGATGAATCAATGATGTTACAGTATCCTCGTTACGGTAACATTGTTACTTTAATGAGTAAATGATGTTACAGTACCACCGTGACAATACATCATTAACAGCTACCAAAAAAATAAATAAAGAGGAATACACACCATTCTATAATAAACTAAATTAACGAAGTGGTGTGAACCACACACAATAAGTCATATTAGTTTCTATGGCCATTTAAAATGTTTACAATATGATCTTAAATAAATAGGCTATATGGGATTTGAACCCATACCTATGTTCAGACTTGCACATCGCTCTCCCATTTGAGCTAATAACCTTTAAACGAATTATTCGAACTTTTAAAAGAAATGAATAATAATAAAAGGTCTTGTCCTTCTATTAATCCTGAAAAATGAAGAGGATTCTTTAAGGCGATGCCAGCAAGTTCCCCATTACTGTAACGCATTAAAGCGTTAGTGTAACACATTAAACTGTTACTGTAACACGATTATAACCATTACCATCAAATATACAATGTTGTACAACATTTCAATTTCAGTTCAATATTTCAGTTTCAGTTCACATGTTACTGTATTTTTGTTATAGTAACAATATTACAGTAATAATGTTACACTATATGTCGAGTATATTTACAGCGGTTAGCTTAGCTAATCGCCGCTCCATACCTCCAATTTTTCCTAAAAACAAATCCAGTTATAAATTTCACAATATCATAACCTTAACTTTTTGTCAAACATTATGAACACATACATAAATCCAAAATCGAACAATATAAACATGAGATTATAATACGATTTAAAAATTCATATAATCTCAAATTATTACATAAATCGATCGTAAATTAACAAAGCACAAATTAAAATTGCTGCTCAATTTCGCCATGAAATAACCCTAATTTTTTTGCAGAATTACTATGAACATTACAATCGGCATTAGTCGCATGAACAATCGACAATAACAATATGAACACATACAATATCAGATTGAATATCAAAATCTTACATAATTTTGCATAACCTTCAATCGAGTCGTACAAAAAATCATACGTTGAATTCGAAAATCAACGAGAAATCACTAGGAAATCGATTGAAATTATGTAATCAATCGAATATTCAGATACGCGAGTAAAATCAACGAGAAATCACAAGGAAATCGATTGAAATTATGCAATCAATCAAAGGAATTTATGTTACAGGAGAATGAAATTTGAGAGATTAGAATTAGGTTTGAAATTTTGGGGGAGTTGAGTTACTCGAGAGAAAAAAAAAGTTGAGCGTTGTTTGTTTAGAGAGAGTGAAAGAAGAGAGAGAAAATAAGATTAAGTTATGAGTTGTTAGAATAGAATTGCAAGTTTATATAGTATGAGTTAAGTTTAATCTCAGCCCTTGATTTGTGTTAGATCTAATGGTGTAGATTCGTGGGACGTACTCACCTAATATATGTGGACTCACCGGATGCAAATTCTATATATATATATATATATATATATATCGTACATTTAACTTTTACTAAAAACCCTAAATCACCCTCAAAACTCTCCTTAAGCACTCTTAACCTTCTTAATCCATTGCCAAGCTTGAAGATCTTCTCGTTGCTAGTCCGTCTTCGTTTCTGCGTGGATCTATCGTAAGTCTCTATTATATTATTAAATCTTTGTGTCTTTTAGGTTGAATTGTTAGAATCCTAATCTGAATTAGGGTTGAGAATTGGGTTATTATAATTGATTGTTGATCCTAGATTAATTAACTGTATGATTGTTAGGAGGGGAATTCATAGAAGAAAGATTCTAATCTTGCTTGTTATTATTGCGGATTGCTTCGAGGTAGGGTTTCCCTACTCGGTACTTTATATTTTGTTCATTGTGATAAGATGTGTTACTGTGATTGATGTTACTTGTTGATGATGATGATAATTACTGTTGTGATGATGATGGAGTTCGGGTTTGGAGTTGTGTTACTGGTTACTATTTGGTGGTCCGCCGGGAGACAGTCCACACCCCGAGTTAGCCTCTCGTAGCTCTCCCGCTACGAGTGGGATGTGCACATTAATGTTCCGGGAATGTCACTACGGTGAGATGGAATTTTGATGTCCAGTGCTGCGATATGGCATCTATATATGGTTTAGTAGGTCCGGCCTGCAGCCGGATGTTTATGGGGTTACCACTGCGGTGGGCCTTTGGCGACTGGTTACTTGTTACTGGTTAATGGTTACTTGATGATGTTGTTGGTGGTTGACGGATGGTTACTTTTATTGTCTTGTACTTTGATCGGCGTATATTGTTACTGACCCCGTTAATGTTTTCTAAAACTGCCGTGATCCATTGGGGAATGGTGAGCAGGTTGCCAACAGGTAATTCGTTGAGCTCGCATTGGGGGACTTGATGGGATCGCCGCTGACGAGTCATAGCTTCTACAGTCATCTGGTGGAGGCACATCATATGCTGTGATTCTTCCCGACGTCAAGATCGCTGCTAAAAAGGTTTTGATTAAAATTGACTTTGAATTTATTTCTAACGTGAATCTTACATTAATTGAACGAATAATAAATAAAAATAACAAAAGATGGGATTTACACCCACAGACTTACATGTTGACAAAACGAGATTAACTAAGTTAACTTTTAGCGATAACTCGACTCGAATGTATGCAGAAAGTGCCCTCGTTAAAGGACTAAAATTGATTGATTAATTGATTGATTGTGTAGTGGTCAAATTGGTCGGTCATGCAATAACGTGACGGGTAACCAGAAGGATCCGAGCTTACGTGGTCGATTGATCAACCACGTAGATGTAAAAAAGCGTAGAGCAAGGTCTAGAATGCAAAGAGAGAAGAGAAGGGTCGGAACACCCGCGTACCTTAAAATTGAGAACGGAGCTCTCCTTTTATAACAGAAAATATAAAGAGTTTTGGAATAACACAAACTTATCACGAAAACGAATAAAACAGGCTGGGGAAGGGGCGCAACAGGAACTGCGATTCTTCGAAGAGGCGGATCACGTGCTGCGTCTTTTCCCAGAGGTCTCCTTCTACGGAAGAAAGATTCTCACGTTTCTATTATGGAATTGTGGTAGTTCTATACTTACCTTTTAAAAGATACGAGATAAATTTTTATCAAAAAGATAGAATTTGAAATATTAATAAAATAATCAGAATATTCCCGCGTGTTCCGACTCGGGGGTTTTTAAAACGGATTCTAGAAAATGAAGCGGTTTTCGACCCAGACTCCAAATGAACTCTAATGACTGTCAAAACGACCGTACCGGTGCGTAGATGCCAACCAAGGGGCAGACATACGTGTTTGAGCTATCACTTGACGATTAACTTACGAATTGTTATAAATCGTTCCGCGTACCAAACATGAGGCCCAATCATCACTGGGTGGTTGGCGGAAGGTGTAGAAACGAGGTATCTACAACGCCATCGTCTCTCAAACCATCTCGAAAGAGTTGGAGAAGAATGTTTACAATCGTAAGTCAACAACTTTATTGGTCTCACGAAAGCAGTGTTTAATTATCATTTCATCGAAAAAATGAAGATCCAGTAGGTTAGTAGTGGTAGTTTTGTTCGTAAAAAAATATTTTTAAAAACATCTTTTCTTCTTGGCAAATTCTTGTTTCAGACGGAACATTTCCGTCTGATATATAAGACGAGGTTTTGAGACCACTTTATGGTAAAATGCGACCACATTTGCTTTGCTAATGTCACAGCTTGTGGTAGGTTTTTTTTTAAAGTGGCTACATTTGCATGTAAATGGGTAACATTTTCCCGCTTGACATAAATAGCCCGTCTTAAGGAAGATCAACTCTTTATTCTTATATTAAATAAGTTTATCTTTTCAATTTGTAACATGTGTATAAAGACCTAGTATCTTACTTCTCTTGGATACATGTTGGGTGGTTAATTCTCTTTACTTTCTAATTTATTGAAAGTTATTATTTTTATTCACTTGTGCAATTTATTAGTTACAGATTTACTCTTTATTACTCTTGTCATATTTAGTGTTATAATTAGAGTAATGGATGATATGTTTTGTGTTAATTCATTCAACTTTAGTCATTAGATTAGTTTAAAGTTTAAGTCTGTATTACCTTATTATGCTTAATCTTATTGTTAGAGTAATTCTAAATGTGTTTTATGTTTAATGATGATTAGTGAGTAGTTTTGTTACTAGGGTTTTATTAGACCCCGACAAGTCTATTTTACATGATTAAGTCTCGATTTTTATCTGTCAACAATCAGTTGGGAAAGGTTATGGGAATTTTTATTGTTATTGTTCTTGTGACTTGACCTTCCTTATTGACCATGGTGGGAACCAGTTAGGTTTCGAAGTATCATTATATCACATAGCTAGCTTCGATGGCTTAGATTTAACACGGGAGTGGGAACTGTGGTGGGGTTCCCTTGACCTTTAATTAATTAGAAGTCTACCCTTGGGAAATGGAGGGGGTTAATTAAGAAGTTAGATGCAGACCTACTGACTTAGACCATCGCGAGGATACCATGAGATTGTGATCTAGTTGCGACCTAAGATATTGATTGCGAACCCGTAAGAGAGGTAATCAGGACTATATTAACAGTGAACCCATAAGGGTGGTGGGAGATACCTTGAGGCTTTTCCTCCTAAACTGGTTGTTTGATAACTAGTCAATGAGACTTATGAATGTGAATGAAACTTGTCGGTGGCGGAATAGAGCCCTAGGTTTTTCTTTATCGTTTAAACCATTAATTTATTACTTGTTTATTTAGTTTACTAACCTTATTTAGTTATTAGTTTTGTTGTTTAGCTTAATTTAAATAGACTCATGATTTGCGTAGCTAACTTGTATTTGAGACAATAAACTGGTACTCGACCTTGACTACCTTTAGTTGCGTAATGTTTAGTTTAGCCGGAGGAGATCGACTACCCCCACGTCAGAGAATACTACGTCAAGATGGGTTTGACGGTGTTTTAAGGGTATTAAAAATTTATATGCTCACTACCCTGAAATTTCCTTTGATTTTGACATATTAACAAATCTGTTGTTCGTGCAAGCACAAACTGGTGTTGCTTGTGATGGATGTGCAATATTTTGGAAAAATGAATGTTCTGATACCTACTATATCGCAATGCCTAAAAAAATGTGCATTTACACGCGACTATACTGGTATCCTACACCCAAAGTCATGCATCATAGCTTAACAAATAAGTATCCAATTATTATCATTCATGTAATCTAGCTTCCAAATCCAAAGCAAGCTCATTTTGAGGCTCTTGTTGTACTACCAAAAGTGAAAACTGAAAATCCAAAGCAAAAACGTCACCAAGTACCCCAAGCTCCGGATATTCACACCACCCATCCGAAAGCCCTAACAATGGAATACTTTGTATATTATGAAACTTTCCGGTCACAACAAGATCTACTTTTTCTTTCGCCATAGCCATAACTTTTATAGTTTCATCCCCATTGTTCACAGTAACCTCTTCGAAACTAATTCTCTCATTATTAAAACACGATGAACGAAATTGCTTCATTACCTCATTGTCAAGTACATTATTGTTGTCGCTCTTAGGAGGCTTTAGCCATATCACATGTAACCTCACGTAAGGATGATTAGAAAAGATTTTACCATGCGCAAGCGCTTCATAATCATCCGCCCCACCTACGAAAACAATCCAGATCATATAGGCATCTTTATCGATGACACGTTTTCGAGAGCTTGAGCGGTCAACTAGGAGACCAACCGAACAAGGTGACTTTTTCAAGACCATGTCGTTCACTTCTCTTATAGCCAAACAATTGTCTATAATTGTTCCGTCACGACCAAAACTTATGTGGAAGGGTAGAATGACCAAACCTGCCGCCTTTTCATACGCGAGGTTGCATATATCATTATGCATAGTCTCGTATTGTGAGATTGCCACATAATGTTGAGCGCGAGTCCTACCATCAGTCTCGCGTTCAAGCTGCAAAAATGAATTAACTATACGAGTAGAACGATCAATGTTTGAGCGTAGAGTAGATATGGACGAGACTTCGTGGAGAGGGGCCATAATCGGCATTGAAACTCGTCCAGTTAGTTGCAAGAGTTGAAGGGAAAGCATAGAAATCGGGTTTTGTTGAGTGCTATAAAAAGACTTTAGGAAGCGCACAAGTCCCGGAAGGCTCTCTTCTTTGTGAATACATACTAATATCAGTAGCACTTGGTTATTTTCTTGGAAATCAATTGCGCCACGCCTCATAATTGTTGAATATTGTCTTGAAGGCTCATATAATAATTTTACAAATGGTAATAATACTCCCATTGTAATCGAAGCGTGAAGAATTACTATTGTGTATTGAATTGGAGTTAGGCCCTGCAATATGATACGGAACATGTTATCAGTATTTTTTCCAGATATGCTCGTCTTAAAAGAGAGCGTATAAAAAAAGAATAGATGCTTACCCCTGTTTTGAACGCTGACATAATGGAAGGAAGGTCGAGGACTCCTCTAGTAGACATAATGAGAGCCAATGAAGTCGCTTGTGAAAATGGAAGACGTAGAAAGCATGCAGGGATAATGACACCAAGAAATTTTCCAATATAACCCATTACCAATATGATTACAAGCCTATACGAGCGAAAATCAAGACTGCGTAAATCCATATGCATTCCAAAGTTGATCACAAAAAATGGGAAGAAAATATTATTTGTAAATGGATCCATTTTCTCGTACAAAATCGTGGTTAAGGGCTCTTCTGGCAATGTTAACGCCACTAAAAATGGCGAAAATGTTTGCTCAAAAGTTTCTCCAAGTAGCGCCATAAAAAGAATACATACGACGATCATCACAAAGTAGGTACGCTTCAGGGGTATTCCTTTTTTCTTAAAGCTAACAAGGTATATCATTAAGGGCCGGAAAACAAAGAATAAAAGAGCGTAGTATAAAACAACCAAGCTTTTTGAGGCTGTTTTGGATCCTCCCATTATGGGTAGTATAACATTGAATACTATAATGCTCGCAAACATAACGGACATGTCTGTAACCATGGATGTTGAAGAAGCTAACCGGCCAAGTTTCGAGTTGCTAATACGAAGGTCATTTAGGTGGCTAGACGTGCTTAGTAAGTAATTTGATGCGTTAAATGAAAATATCACTGGTATTACCCTGGGGTTAAATTGTTGTTCTGTTGTATTGATTGTAATATAAGCTGCAAAGCTGAATGCTAGAGAAGTCAACAAGCTTGAATAACTTAGAATGAATGCTTTTTTGCCTATTTTTGTTAATTTACTCAAGTTGATGGCCAAACCTAACACGAATACTTGTAAATAAAAGCCTATGCTAGCAAGCACTGTCGCTATTAAAAACAATGATGGCCTATTTGTTGCGTACTTACTCACATATGTCCCATAAATCGGCCCAACTATAAAACCCGCCTGCAGAAACAATGGCGAAAAGGTTATAGAACATCTATACATCAAAATAAACGGGATATTAAATCGTACTACTCAGACAAAAAAAAAAATAACAAATCTGTCAAAAACAAACATCAAATACTCATATATAGCTTAGCTAAATTGACTATGGTTAATTTAAGTTTTAACCTTATGGCACTTTAAAGCCAGTTTGCGAACTTGGCTAAGACAAAATCTAAAAAATAACAAACAATTTTTAAAGTGATATAAAAAAACTACGCTCATATTACACTTTCAAAATCATTTCCATTACAAAATTTGTCTGTATATGTTCCTTTTACGTCAACATTAACCAATTTCATCAACAACTCCAACACAATATAAGATAAGATGTTCGATAAAGAAGACCTTACGCCTTACCCTTATGCTAGCATAAAAAAGCCGTTTTTCAGTGACCGAAAACAAGAATCATCATAATCACATTCAAACACAGAATATAAATTGTGAGAATAATGTAGATAAGAGGAAAACACTTACGAGCAATTGGGAAGCGAAGGGCATATGAAGAGGTTTGAGCAATGTGCGTACTAATCGATACAAAATGAGGAAAATTCCGACATCGAATAAGAGACTGGATGAAACTGAATGAGCAATGCCACCAAATAAATTGCTATGCATCACAAATCCTTGGCATGCTATTAATATTCCCTCTGTTGTATTACCTTCATTCCATGCAATAGATGTTCTATCTCCCATTTTTGATAATTATATTTATTAATTCCCTTTTTTATGTTCTTTTACAATCAATGAATATCCATGAAAAATTTAGGGAATTTTCCATGTCATATAGTATGACTTTTCAACCATGAAAAATTTAGGGAATTTGGAAGACAAACTTGATTTTTGACAAGTCATCTCAAAAGAGATGGTGTATAATAATGTCATCACGAATTGGTTGATAATTTTAACGAATGAGAAATAATTTTTTACATGGTAGAAACTAGAGATTATTTACACAAATATAAGGACAACATGAAATATAGCAAATGATTTCCAATAAGTTTGAAGTGTTTGATACTCGTATTATGTATTATTAGACTCATTAGCTTATAAATGGAGCGAATTAACTATATAAGATTCTCCAAATGTGTAATCAAGTGCGTGTAATCAAGTGCATTTCAAGTGCATTTAAGATGCTTATGATCGTTTATTAATAAATTGATCACTGTTTTGAAAAGTGAAACAATAACATACAAAATATAACAAAAAAATTATTTTCTTTTTTCAATGATACCACGAACTTGTATAACTTACTTGATGTGGGGTTTTCGGGACCCATGTTTACCTCGACTAACTGCTAACGGACCAACCCTATCCTTGAACGTCTTGATCGGGTTTGGGTGAATCACGCTTGGTTAGACCTCCTTCCCAACTCCCATAACCGACACCTCATCCGCCTCTCATCCGACCACTACCCAATCCTGTAAGACACCACTATTTCCATTCCCACCTTACAAAAAGCGGCTTTCAAGTTTGAGTCTTTTGGGCTTCTTGATCCCTTTTCCCACACCTTTGTTTTCACCACCTGGTGTATGTGGGCTTGGCGGGTCCCTTCCAACCAAATTCAACTTGCTTAGTAAACTCAACTTCCAACCACTTGTGGGAGATTATCGAAGGAAAAAAAAATCTTAATTAATAAACTTAAAGGGAATCAAATATGAGTTGTGGCTCCACCCCACTCCTCTATCTTCAACAATCTTAATGATTCCCTCTCTCTTAATGCAGCAAAACGGAGCGAGGACCCAAAATCAGCTCGAACCAGCCCTCAAAAGACCCACGACACAACAACTAAATGAACCCGAATCAGACTCAATTTTAGGTGTTTGTTGTCTCGGTTTTGAGGGCTGTTTTGGAGGTTTATTTGTGAGATTTTGTGCAACATAAAAGAAACATAGATGGATATGACTTAAACGAGATCACATAGCAAGTTTAAGCCTAGGAGTAGTTTCGCCCAAGAACACAACATGGACTCAACTCCGCTCCACTGGCTCGAAGCCTATGGAGGTTCTCCAGCACATGGCAAAGAGGATATTGTCCAAGCACTAAACAAAGGACTTAAAGATTTCAAAAATCTCATATTTTCAATTCAACAAATCTGAATATTACATAAGGGTGTGAGCTACTTATATAGACACTCACAATCCATCTTGGCGCTTCATCTAAAAGCAAGATTCTAAGGCTACAATTAAAAGAACAAAAGGACAATACAATAAAGTAATACAAACAAAAAGACAACACAAAAAGATAGACTAAATAGTCCTTTTCTTTGCCATGTCCTTGTCATGACCGAGACAAGGGACTGTCATGTCCTTTTCTTTGCTGCCAAAGCTTGTATTTGTTCCTCAATTGTCTTGGCTTCTTTATGATATAAAAGGGGAACATGTGATATTGTTTGTCCTTGGAATCTTTGAATTTGTGCTAACCTTTAGGCCTTGTAAACATGGTTGCTACCCACCCATATTTCCAGCCCCATTTGGAGTTGATTTGCTGCACTTGACCTCAATTGTATTCTTGACCTTTAGTGTGCCTACGAAATATTGATCTCGTATCAATTGGCTCAATGATGGGGAACACAACACAACCTTTTTATTTTTTTCATCCATCAGTCTCTTTCCGTCGTGTCCATACATTGCAAGAATCGAGCAAACAGATGCATATATTTATTAACTGCATAGAATAGCTTACAAATTGGCTAGTGGAAAAAGAAACAGGCGACTGATTTCAGTCGCCAAATTAGCAAGTGCCCATTTCCACACATTTAATATATTAGGTGACAGACATGGCAAAATGGCGACCGAATGCAGTTGCCAATTTGGCACCGATTATATTCAGTCGCCAATCCGTCCCCTACCCCACAGAATTAAATTAGCACGCGGATCTCTTCTCCTCATAATTTACCAATTTAAGAAAAAAAAAGAGAAGAGGAGATAGGCAGAATGCGCTGAAGTACTGGTTCCCGCAGTCTGTTCAGGGTTCCAAACTCAACGTTGGCCTGTTTACACCAATACTACCAAAACCGGTCCACCGGATCTCCGAATCACCACCAACACCGTCCCCTACTTTATTCTTCTTCTTACTCACTTTGTTCAATCATCATGTTTTTTTAATAACAACTTTTTAGCTAATGATTTTGCTTAATTTAACATCTTTGTGATGAATAATTTGTATTATATATGATGTTGTTATGATGTTTACGATGCGGGAGCATTAGGATATGATGAGATATTTCTAAATTAAGACATTTCCAAGATGATTGAGTGGTTTAAAATTGGTTTGAGCAAAAAATTGGTTCGAGCCAAGTAAACATGGCCACTTGGAAAGGATTCACTCAAATACGAAATTGAACTTCCTACAAAACTGTTCAATTCACTCCAGCATTGTAAGGGGTTTCAAGTTTGGCTCGAGTTTTGTGACGATGCTGAAATGGGACGTTGGAGAAGCAACCATTGAGCACGTCATAGCTCACTCTAGTAAATCAAGGGGGGTAATGTCCTTTTGGCTCGGCCCTTGTCTCGGTCAAAACAACCAAGACAACGACATGTCCATTTGGCTTGGCCGAAGTAGTCCAATGATCTGTTTAAAAAGGGACCCTTGTCTCGGCCAAAACAACCAAGACCATGACATGTCCAATTGTCTCGACTAAAACAGTCCAAGGGACTGTTTAGTGTAGCTTTTGCATTGTCCTTTTGTTCTTGTAGCTTTATTGTATTGTTCTTTTGTTCTTTTAATTGTGGCCATTAGATTTAGCTTTTAGATGAAGGGCCATGATGTAATGTGAGGCTTTATATAAGAAACTCACTACTCCATGTACTACTTAGTTTATGGATCAAAAAAAAAATCTGAGAGTTTACATTATTGTGAGCTTGTTTCATTATTCTTGTGCAAGACCAAAGAATTAAGGATAGCCTTGTGAGGTTTCCTTCGATTGTTTCAAGCTCGTACCTTACGAGGCGGAGAACGAGATACACCTATTTCTATCTTTACTTTCAGTCCTTATTATCAGAAAAACTACAACATAACAGTAGAAATTCTACTGCAATTAACAAACAAGTTATTTCAGTACATAAACGGACAGTCCGTTGAATTTTTATTTAATTGCGGGTTTGTATAAAATGATAATAATGATAATTTGGGGATTTTTGTTAAATAGTTAATAATATGTTAATTAAGGTTGTAGATCATGGCATTTTAAACATTGGAGAGTTTAGGCCATATAATGATGACCCTAAAACTGACGTGGCGGAGGATTTGAGGGAAAAATATTTTTAAGAAGAGGAGATTGCAACATAAGTTTCAAGCATTGATCAAAACAGCCATTAGATAGTCCAACTGCCAGGGCCAGGTCCTTCTTATGGAATCAAGTCTAAGGCCATCCTCAAAGCAAATTAAGTAGTTCCAAGGCCTGATTACATGTCTTGGGTATGTTAACTATCAATAAGTCCGAAGAGTTTTTGCAAATTTACAATTGGCGGGAACTTTTCCTAAGGCACAAATAAGTTGGTCCGGGTAAGAGCCAATCTGGTGCACCATGTGAAAGCCTATTTCCTTTCCTCTTTTGGCCCAATCAAGATCATATCATAGCAGGCTGCTTTATGCTTTATCAATTCTGACAGTTTAGTTTAATTCACTTTGGAAGGTAGGATGTAAGCTCTTTGCCTAAATAAAGGGATGCATTGTAACCTAATTAATCAGTTGATGTTTTATGAAATTCTGAAAAATTGTTTCCGAATAACTCTTTGTTTTGTGCTTTAGTTTTCTTCTTTGTTTTATGGTCTTTATTGTGTGCTTGATCTGTGATACAACCCCTATATCCTTTGTTGTGTGCTTCTTATGTTCAACAAACTGTTAAGTCCTATTTCTATAAATCGTGTGTGTTACAGCCCACTTCATCTTTTCAAGAGCGACTTTGGTCCGAACCTAACTTCGGGCTGAATTACTTTGAAACAACACCCATTTGGTTAGTTTTTTTTATTTTAAGCCCCAATTTGGAAAAAGAAAATTCAGCTTAAACTCTAAAAAATATCTATGATGGTGCAAAATTATGCAAACAATGTAATTTACAAGTGATTACTAATCTAATAGATTACAGTAATTTCATACCTAAAGAAACAATTATCCAACCTTTAATTTGCCAATATGTTGGTAATAAGTCTCGATAGCAGGCCAGCCGATATCGTCCTTGATGTTATAATTCATTCTCAAAATCAAAAGCAATCTCATTTGGAGGCTCCTGTTGTACTACCAGAAGTGAAAACTCAAAATCCGAAGCAAAAATGTCACCAAGTACCCCAAGCTCCGGATACTCACTCCACCCGTCCGAAAGCCCAAACAATGGTATACTTTGAACATCATGAAACTTCCCGGTCACAATTAGATCAACGTCTTCATTCATCGAAACCAAAACTTGTACACTTTCGGCTCCATTGTTGACAATAACTTCTTGGAAATTTATTCTCTCATTATTCTTAGATGACCTACGAAATTGCTCAAATATTTTATAATCAACTTCGTCATCCTTGTTGCTCGTAGGAGGCTTTAGCCATATCACATTTAGTCGGACGTCAGGATGTTGAGCAAACACTCTACCATACGCAAGGGCTTCATAATCATCCCCCCCACCTACGAAAACAATTGAGATAATGTACTCATCTTTATCAATGACACGTTTTCGAGAGTTGGAACGGTCAACTAGGAGACCAACCGAGCAAGGAGCCTTTTTCAGGACCATGTCGTTCACCTCTCTAATTGGCAAAGAAGACTCATTAATCGTTCCATCAGGACCCCAAGTTATGTGAAAGGGTAGAATGACTAACCCTACCTCCTTCTCGTAAGCGAGGTTGCATATATCATTATGCATAGTCGCATAGGGTGACATTGCCAGATAATGTTGAGGGCGAGTCCTGCCTTTTGTCTCGCGCTCAAGTTGTAAGAAAGAGTTAGCTATGCGATTAGAACGCTCGACTTGTGAGCTTAGAGACGATATTGATGAGACTTCATGGAGGGGGGCCATGATTGGCATTGCACACCGGCCTGTCAGTTGCAAGAGTTGAAGGGCAACTATGCCAATTGGGTTTTGTTGAGTGCTATGGCAGACCCTTAGGAAACGCACAAGTCCTGGAAGGCTCCTTTCTTTGTGAATGCATACTAATATCTGTAGTACTTTGTTGTTTTCTTGGAAATCATATACACTGTGTCGCATAATTGTTGAGTATTGTCTTGAAGGCTCATATAGTAACTTTGCAAATGGTAAGAATACTCCCATTGTAATCGAAGCATGAAGTATTAATATTGTGAATTGATCCGGACGGATAACCTGCAATATTGGGAACATGATATCAGTATTTAAAGATTAGAACAATCGTGGTTATAATAAACTTAGTATCACTCTCTCACGGAGCATTATAGGAGTAAGAGCACTCCTAATACTCTCTTCGTCTCAATCATTTATTTACTTTTTGTTCCAAGTAAAAAAGAGATTCTTATGAACCTACATAACGCATGGGAGGGTGGTACTAAGAGTCTTATAAACCGAATACGATAGTAGGTAGGATTATAAAAAGAACAAATAAAAAAAAAAAAAACTTAATTACATTATTTTGTTCCAAACCCTCAAGAGAAGAAATGTCCAAAACTCCTCTAGTTGACATAATGAGAGCCAAAGCAACGGCTTGTGAAAATGGAAGACCAAGAAACAATGCTGAAATAAGGACACCAAAGAATTTGCCAATATAACCCATTACCAATATGGTTACGAGTGCATACGAGGCCGTATGGTATTGAGAAGTTATTAATTGCATTTGCATCCCACATTTTATTACAAAAAATGGGAACAAAATATTACTTGTAATTGGATCCAATCTCTCGACCAAAATCGTCGCTAATGGCTCTTCCGGCAATGTTAATGCCAACAAAAAAACAGAGTATTTTTGCTTTAATCCTTCTCCCATGAGTCCGATAATAAGAATTAACAAGATGGTCGCCACAAAGTGGTTACGCTTCAAGGGCATTCCTTCTTTTTTAAAACTAACAAGGTGTAGTATTAAGGGTCGGATAACACAGAATAAAAACGCGTAGTAAAAAAGAACGAGGCTTTGTAAGGAATGATGGGTATTTACGACTAAGGGTATTACAATATTGAGTATTGTAATGCTGATTAACATGACGGAAATGTCTGTGACCATGGATGTTGAAGAAGCCAGTTGACCAAGTTTCGAGTTGCTAATTCCAAGGTCATTCAGGTGACTCGACGTGTTGAGTAAGAAATTTGTCGCATTAGCGATAACAATTGGCACTGTTGCGCTAAGATCAAAAAGAGCTTGTACTGATGAATCCTTCATCACTGTAATATAATAAGCCGCCCAGCTGAATGCAATAGAAGTAAACAAACCTGAATAACTTAGGATGAAAGATTTCTTGCCTGTTCTTCTTAATTTACCCAAGTTAGTTTCCACGCCTAACGCGAATAGTTGCAGAAAGAAGCCTATGTTTGCGAAAATTGATGCTGTTGTAAACAATATTGGTCTGTTTATTGCGCAATTTTCGATATATCTCCCAAAAATCGGCCCAACTATGATACCCGCCTGCACAAATAACCACCTTAGTTGGAACATATTCGAATAAAATCTGAAATGCAACACAAATTTAAAAAAAACACAAAAATCAGGCTGCACATGTTCATTTTCTACTTCAAAAGTGACCTCCATCAAAAACTAGTACTCCGTATTGCTCCGTACATAATACAACTACATTGGACCATGTATTACGAGACAAGGAGGTCGAATCCATAATAGCTTACCCCGGTGGTAGCACAAAACAAACCCGAAACAAGAATCATCATAATCAAATTCAACCACAGAAGAAACATTATTGTGACAATTTATATAGGGAAAACAAAAACTTACGAGCAATTGAGCTACGAAGGGCATACAAAGAGGTTTGAGGAATGTGCGTATGAATCTATACAAAGTTAAGAAAATTCCAACGTCGAATAAAAGACACGATGAAGCTGGACGGACGATGCCACCAAATAGTTCGATGCGCATCACATCTCCTTGGCATGCTAGCCGTGTTTTCATCGCTACACCTTCGTTCCATGCCCTTCTTGTATCTCCCATTATTAATGCCATGTAACATTTGCTTGAATTGCCCTTGATTTTTTAATGTTCCTTTTTCAACCATGAAATACTTTTGAGAAAATAAATAAATATGTAGAATTTGAAAGAAAATGTTGTTTTTTAACTAGTCATCTCAAAAGAGATGGCCATGTATGTTATTAGCGTATTGAAAAAATATACACATAACCAAATCTAGCCAAAGGTAAAATAAAATAAAAATCCCATCCAAACCAAATTTTAGAAATTTGTATCCGTTACATTATTTGATAATTCAAAATTCGATCCACTATTGAAAAACCTGAACCAAATTCATTATGCATCCATTTATGTGCGAACCAAATTTTAGTATTTGGTGGATCTTCGATTGCCACTAAATTATAAAAATTGAGAAATTGCATGACTTGGAAAAATGTGGCTTGTTTAATAATTTTTTTTTTTGCTAAAATGGGTGTTTGCAAAATCAAGGAATTTTCAAAGTGTGTATTGAAAATTAATTGTCACCATATTGGATAATCCAAAATAAAAGGATAATTTTATTTAAGAGCATGTCATTATTCACCGTCTCACAAACATGATTGGCATTAGTAATTTCAGAGTAGCGTTATGCCTTCCCTAACTCTTTTTCATCTTCAAGATCACGTCTTTCCAACAACGAGAACATAGGAGACCACGACAAATTTATGAAGGCTTAAACACGAAACTTTTCCATATTTCATATCATATAAAAATATTAGTGCAAAAGGCAGATTCAATCGTTGAACAATGAGAAGTCTGTATTTTAAACGACGGGCAACAATCCAATTTCGTACAACAAGAATTGTCACACACGAAATAAGGGAAGAACGGTCCGTATATATAAGCAAGGTACGGGTGACTACTTGCTCTCAATGCTTTCCCTTGCATTTAAGGGGCTCTGTGCCTCTGCGAAATTGAAAAAAGAGGCTCCTAATATAAAATACACCTATGGTAATATATGAATACGAATTAATAATTTTTAACAAATATTAAAAACAAATTTGATTTTAAAAAAATTAATAAAGCCCAACAAGTATATTGATAATATTTCGCATACTAAACATCAAAACACTTTCATTGCTATGTTAATTAGCATTACACTTATTCATAAAGTTGTCGTGAGTTCGAATCTTGCTCCTTAACTATACATTCATTTGATTTTTGATTGAAAAATTGAACATTCGCTCCTTAACAACACATTCATTTGTTTTTTAATGAAAAAATTAAACATGAAGACGATGCCATGGAGAATTGAACACATGATGTTTTGAATGCAAGGCAGGATACACTACTACCACTAACAAACTGAAGCCAATAGAGTGCGGTAATACAAATACTCTCTCCTAGTTTCCATCTTCATCCCTTTTCTTTTGTGCACAAGGATTAAGGAAGTAAATTTGGATCAAACAAAACACACTACCCAACATGCAATTGAATTTGGAACACACAAAAGCTTCCAAATAAGAAAAGTGGGAAGAAAGCTCAAAGAGGGAGGAACATATAAACTAGGAGGGAGTATATTAAAAGTACTACGTAATTGGGCCTTATATTGTGCCCGCTAAAATTGGGGGGCCATGTGTGATTGCACGGGTTGAACACCCCCAGGTGCAGCCCAACTCCATTTGATACCAAATATAAGTCATAATTCAATTTAATTCATGTATATTCCAATTACTAATTGAATACCGAACAAATAAATAGCAGATCCGAAGCAATAAATAGATTGAGAAATTAACACCCTCTCAGCCATTGCTTATGGAATCCTAAACAGTTTTTGTAAAACCCAATCTACAAATTCCGTTTTCGATAACTCCTTACTGTAAATTGACTTTGGTACCAAACCCTCTTACTCACAATTTAGATGGTGTAAGAGAATAGGTTTAGTAACCTTTATCAAAAATATAAGCATGTTTGCTTTTATACTTCTCTTTTCATCAAAGAGATGTTGTGACTTATGAGTGATCGTTAGTTAATGGGTGTTTTCTAAAAAGTGGGAGAGTTTGTTTGTTTCTTGTAGACTAAATAAGGCCCTGTTCTTTTGGACTTAAACTCAACCCCTTTAAGTTCAGTTCAGCTTCTATAAGTTCAGTTTAGCTCCTATAAGTTCAGTTCAGCTCCTATAAGTTCAGTTCAGTTCAGCTCCTATAAGTTCAGTTCAGTTCAGCTTCTATAAGTTCAGTTCAGTTTAGTTCAGCTCTTATAAATTCAGTTCAAAAAAATTCAATTCTTACAAATTAAGTTCAGAAAAGGTATACGGAATATATTATTTATGAAAACCGATATAAAAACATTTGACATTAATTAGTGGAATGACATTTGGTTAATTGAAAAAAAGGTGGGTGTTAAAAAATATGCCCCGAATGTCACAAAAGTATCAAATGTCTATTATTGTTTTATACATTCACACTCCATAATTTTATAAGGATGCATACTCTTGGAATACCTATTATACAACATGACGTGAATATTCAAGGAACAGTAGATTTGGGCATGTTTGATGATAAGCGGAAAAAAACCATGTTAAAGGTACGAAACAAGATAGTAAAAAACATTTGGCGAGGCAATAGATTCGTTGTTACGAGTGATAGTGAAGATAAAGAAGAAAGTGATGAGGAAGATGATGATATGGAAATAGATGGTTAGAAAACGATGTAATATGTGATTTATTTTTTTTATCGTAATGTAAACGTAGTAATCTATTTGAACAAACCAATGTACATAAATCGGAATTATGTTATTATCTTACCTTATGTTTTAGAGTATACTTTTTTTTATGACAGTCCTTTCCAAAAGATAAAGATACAGATAAAGATGATGTCAACGTAGTAATCTATTTGAACAAACCAATGTATATAAATTGGAATTATGTTATTATCTTACCTTATGTAATAAAGTTCAGTTTAGTAAATTTTAGATTCTATAAATTCTATTCAATTAATTAAAATTAAGTTCAGAAAAGTTCAGATCCTATAAGTTTAGTTCAGTTCAGTTCAGCTCCTATAAGTTCAGTTCAGCTCTTATAAGTTCAGTTCAGTTCAGCTCCTATAAGTTCAGTTCAGTTCAGCTCCTATAAGTTCAGTTCAGCTCCTATAAGTTCAGTTCAGTTCAGTTCAGCTCCAATAAGTTCAGTTCAGCTCCTATAAGTTCAGTTCAGTTCAGTTCAGCTCCTACTCAGCCCAAAAGAACTTGGCCTAAATCCCTTAAGAATGGGCCAATAGATTGTTTCATAAAACAATCAAATAATATTAACTTGATATATAATATTATGAAAAAGTCTTACAGTTTTACGAAGTATGTGTTATGAGTATGAATGTATGATGTTTCTCCAAACATAACTGTAATAATATTGTCCTACATTGGTAGAATAGTGGGAGTGGTATATCACAAATTCGACGGGGTGTCCGTCTTAAGCTTAAGACGGATACCATATTCTCTCACAAAATACCCATCAAGGGTGAGTGGAGAAGCACATGGGGGGTGCCCACCTTGTCCCCTCTACCCATTTCCTCTCACAAAATACCCGTCGCAAGATCCGACCCGTCACAAGCAAGATCTACTGGTGGTATATATGGAGTTGTTCTATTTAGTGTTAACTAGAATACAGGGGAGAGACTATGTCTCCCCACGTGCGTGCCACTTTTGTCGCCTCGGTTGGGCTCATGAAACGTGCAGAGTGTGATACAACTACATTTTTGCTTGTGGTCTTTCGTGGATAGTGCAATTAGCGTTTATTACACAATAATACTAGTTTTAAACCTGTGCAGAAAATACACATGTCATAATAACAGATGCTATAATTAAATATATGAGCATATAAATGAGGGCTATTAAATGTTTAATGCAGTACATGCGAACATATTATCTCGACAATATAGTCACCCATATATAATCTTAATCTGCCCAAATTACAACTTGGCTGACATTCTCGTTGCTCTAAGAGCTTATGTGACTATAATATAAGTATGAAACTACTACTAACCCGTCCGGATCATTTGTTATGTATTTCTATGTAAAATTCTATGTATTATTCATTTTTTATCTATATCCAATAATAGGTAACTTGCTTTTTTTACAAAATGACAAACATGGCCATTACACAAATTTTAGCAAAAAAGATAGTCTCATACCATGAGACGGTCTATTTTTATAAGAAAACTATTTACTAATTAATAATTTGTCTATCAAGGTAAACTGTCTCATAATAATTACTGTGTTACATAAACTCTCATTGAAGACGAATATATCCATCTTAGTCTTAAGACGGATAAAATATCACACATTTGTTAGAGTTAGCTAGCTAGTGCGCACTAAAGATAACGGTTGCGGATTCCCTGATCATATTAATAAAATTACTAAAAATATACTTGTAATAATTCCAAGAATATAAACAGAATTATCCACCCATATGACACTGGGTATTGTTAATAATGGTCCCGTCCCAATAGCAAGTCAAATTACCATTTTAATCAACACACAACTTATTTGTACTCCGTATTCATATCAATAAGGCCCAACTAATTCATGCGCAATTGATAACCTAATAATATAAGCTTATGTACGAATTTTTTTTCAAAGTAGGGTTATTGGGACAATTAAATCTCGCTTTAGGGTTGTTTTGAAACTATTTCTCGTCAATGGGTCCACGTCATCACTTTTTATTTTTTTTACCAGAATTTAGGTAAATCGCTAACTGGGAAAGCGATTTACCCATTTTTCCCTAATTCTACGAAACCAGACCTTCTGCCAAATTTTGAACGTAAGAATTGGGCTAAATCGCTATGGGGCATAGCGAATTTGCCAAATATCCCAGACTCACGCAAAGCTTTGGCAGAACGAAATAATTGGGGCTAAATCGCTATCCCCAGTAGCGATTTAGGTCTTATATATAAAAAAAAACCCTGCTCACTCTCTCTCCTATTACTCGTGAAGTTGAAACCCAAAAAAAAAAAATCCCCAAATTTGAAACCCTAGAAATTCGACTCTACCAAAACTTCTCAAATCATAACCCTTTTCTACATAAATTTACACAAGTTAACAAGAAAGAAGCCCTCTTCTTCCTATCTAAACGAATAGGTAATATTTATTGTTGTTTTGGCAATCCTTAATGTTGAATTAGTTACTAATTACAATAGATTGTTTGTTTTTAGTAATTATTGCTAGAAATTAGTTAGTTAGTAGCTTAAGTGTTGTTAATCTTTTGATTTTAGTTGTGTGATCATAGTAATGGAGGTAAATAATTATCCTTTAACATGTTGGTGGAGTGGTGATGTTGTTGAAGAAGGGGAAAGTGTTACTTACAAAGGGGGTTGTGAAACCTTTATTATCGTCAATAGTAGCTTAAATTTTAGTGATCTTAAGAGTGAAATTTATGATGCATTAGAAGTTGATCCTACAAAATTTGAGCTAAGTATTAGGATGAAATTTCCAAGTGTAAGAGGTTATAAGTTGTGTTGTTTGAATAATGATAGAAGTTTAAGAGCGTTGATAAGTGAATATTTGTATGATTTTAACCCCTACTTTAGCTCGGTTTTGTATGTCATTTGTGCTTTGTTAAGCTACTTTATGAGCTAATATCGTCTTCTAGGCAAATTCCTGTGTTCTAACTTGTTTTGTAGGGAAAGTGACGTTTCTACGCCCTTTTTCTATATTCCCGAGCATTTGTCTAGAACCAGACGATTTGAAGAAGAAAGCTTGACCAACTGAAAGGCATTTCGAGAAGGTTTACTAATTCGAAAGAGAGAAGGAGTAAAGACGGTTTCGTAGTTGTCGGAAGATCAATCAATTAGGCAGAAGGAATCATCGCTTTACATCAAACCCTATCAACAAACCCGACTCAAGAGGTCAAGGGGGATGTTGGAAGTCAAGTCAAGCAAAGGAAGATGAAACGTTAGTCAACCGCTTCTCGAAGACCACATACCCGATCGGGTAAGTGTGTACCCGATCGGGTATCCTTGCTGATCCAAGCATGACGGCTCCTTCTTCCTTAGTTTGTCCTATGTGTTTAATGCCCGACCTCTTCTCCACGAAACCCTAATACTATAAATAGATGATCTAAGCCCCTCTTCTCAAATCATCTCTATACACACAATCTAATCTTATATCTCATACAATCTTCTTACATATCTTCTTTAGAATAATCTTTAGTTTTTTCTTTAGCTTTAGTCTTTCTAGTTTAGATTATCTTCTACTTTTGTCTTTTGTTCTTAGTTTATTTCTGTCCATTTCATATCAAAACATTAGTTTAGTTCAATAAGAATTTCAATCTTTTAGTGTACTTTGTTGGGTACAAGAGTTGTAATTCAAGGTACGGTATTTCTATGCGAGGGATTTCTATTGTCGTTATCGCTTTCATTGTTGATCGTCACCTAGGTATTCCCAATTTATCCTTTGTTTATTGTTCTTTATTGTTTTCCATTTGATTGTTATTCTTTATTCATATCACTTAGATTCGCTTTTATGTTGTTATAATCATAGTTTCATTTCTCAGATTGTCATATAGTGTCGTTATTATCGCTACATAGAGAGTCTAAATTATTGTTAAAATCAACTAAATATGCCTATCTTAACTTTCATTTTTAATATCATCGTAGACATAAATATAATCATGAGTGAGTAGTCACCTTTTTAGGGTGTAGGGTAGCCATGTTAGATTGATTAAAAAATGATAATTGGATAAAAG
>JAIUZE010012045.1:0-77821 GCA_022085475.1 Heliosperma pusillum | reverse complement strand
CTTACTAGTCAGCGCGGACTCCCCCAAGCTAGTCTTTTGGACTTGACAAGGAAGGTCTTTATAGATTCTTCAAAAACTCTTTCATCTGCAAAATAAATCCTAACAATGAAAAAAGGGAATACAAAAATAAAAATGCAAAAAGAAAAGGACACGGATTGCCTCCCGAGAAGCGCAATTTAAAAGTTTTGCTAGACTCCATTTCTTTCTTTGATCATCCTTTATCTTTAAACTCACTATCATCCAAGCTCATCATCGTAGCGTTCTTTACATTCTCCATCCTTGCCAAGCTTTTCCGAGAATAGCCCCTTCTAGCACTTTTAGCAGTAGTGCTTTTAGTATGCTCACCTACAAGAGAATCAACACTAACATTTGCCTCCAACGGATCTGTCAGTAAGGATCGAGGCATAGAATAAACAATAGAAGAGTCATCAACATCAAGCACATAACATGACTCTTCTAACACAGGACTCCTAACGGTGAAATTTTTACTAAAGGTCACCTTGTCATCTCCTATCTCTAATGTCAACTTCCCATTCTTGACATCAAAAACTGCACCAGTGGTGTGCAAAAAGGTTCTTCCCAAAATGATTGGAATTTGAGAGTCCTCGGCCATGTCAAGTACTAGAAAGTCAACGGGAATGAAATACTTACCAACTTTGACGGGTACATCTTCTAAAACACCCATAGGTTGTTTTAGAGAACGGTCCGCCATTTTCAAAGAAATATTAGTGCATTTCAAAGCACCCATGTTAAGTTTTTCAAACATAGAAAATGGCATGACACTTACACTAGCGCCTAGGTCGCAAAGGGCCTTATCAATTGTATACGTGCCTATAGTGCAAGGGATGGAGTAACTACCAGGGTCCTTAAGTTTTGGTGGAGACTTATTTTGCAAGAGTGCACTACACTCTTCAGTGAAAGCTACGGTCTCAATCTCATTGAAGGATCTCTTCTTTTTGAGGACTTCCTTCATAAACTTGGAATAAGAAGGGACTTGGGCAAGCAATTCTATGAAAGGGACTGTTACCTTTAAATTCTTCACGACGTCAAGAAACTTACCATACTTTGCCTCCTCCTTGTGCTTGGCTAATCTTTGGGGAAATGGGACTTTGATCTCAATAGGAATCTAGGGCTCTTTCCCCTTTGACATGGGCACCTCATCTTCAACATCAACAACCACGAGCTGATCATTATGCTTACCACTTCTCGAGGAAATGGCATTTACAGTTTTGTGAGGTTGGTAACATTGTGAAGGCAGCTGCCCTTGCTTTTGGTGGGTATTAGAAGAGGCATATTGGGAAATTTTAGCTTCCAACAATTTGATGGCGATACCCTTAGCTTGATCGCTCTCTTGGAATTGAGCTATTATGGTGTCTTGCCTTTAAGCCAATTGCAGCATCATGGCTTCAAGTTTACTTACACCATTGTCACTCTGTTGAAATGTAGAGGATTGAAGTTGTTCTAGCTTTTGTGTGAGAAAGGATACTTGAGCTTGTAAAAGTGTCAAAGTGGGGTCCTCTTGCTTAGATTTCGATGGTATGGAGCGGGAATTTCTATTTTGAGAATCGTGAATTGCCATGGATTCAATGGTAGAGTGAGAAATTTCAACATTGATTTGATCAAATCTTTCATTGTTAGCATAATCCAGGATACGACGGGACTCTATATAACATCCATTATAGAATGTGATGGCAAGGAACATGGATCTATCCCATGATGAGGACACTCTCTTTGCAAGTCTTTGTACCTCTCTCAGGCTTCATATAGGCTCTCATCATCCCCTTGTCGGAAACCAGTGATTTGACTTCTCAACAAAGCGGTCTTTTCTGGAGGAAAGTACTTTTGGTAGAAGGCAAGAGCTAAACTCTCCCAATCGGTGATACCTAATGTAACCTTATAAAGGCTATGTATCCACAACTTTGCCTTACCCCTCAAAGAAAATGAGAAGAGAATCTCTCTAATTTGCCCTTGGGTGGCTCCAGTTTGTCTAATAGTGGAGCAATAGTCACAGAAGTTTTGGATGTGAAGGTTGGGATCTTCTGTGGCATTGCCACTAAATTGGCTTCTTTCTATGAGGTTAATGAAGGCAAGTCTGATTTCAATTTTTTGGGCTGCGATTTGGGGTGTAGCAATACCCCTTGTAAGTGTTTTTGCGGTGGGTTTGGAATGGTCTGAAAGTCGAACCATTTTTGTGAAGATGAAGATGGAGTGTTGTTTGGAATTTGATTGGTTTTTGTGAATGGAGATGAGCATGGATCTTCTTCTCCTTCGAGATTATATAAAATATCCGAGTATTTCTCACGAATACGATCTAAACTTGAAGTATCAGAAGCTTTTGAGATTTCGTTGAATAGCTTTCGTCTCCTACGCAGAGTTCTTTCTAGGCCAGGGTCTAAAGAGATAGGGGTCCCTAGTCTAGAAGATCTGGGCATAAGATTGAAAGCTAAGATGAAAAATCAAGAGAGGTCTAAAGGAATTTGGCTTCCTAAAGACTAGATAAAACTAATTGCAATAGAAATCACAAGAAAAGGAAAACTAAACCATGCTCCCCGGCAACGGCGCCAAAATTTGATCGTGCTTGTCGCGAGCCCGATACAGAGATAAATTACCCAGACTAGGCTAATAACAATTTAATGTAATTAGGGAAGTAGGGGTCGATCCTCAGGGAGATGGTGTTTCCTATAAGATGTGAAGTGTCTCGCAATTTGGTCTTATCTAACGAATATCTGGGTTTTGGGATTATGGTGTCTAAACTAACAAAAAGCATAAATGAAAAAAAAATAAAAGCAATTGAAGATGAAAGCAGTAAACAAAATGATGAATTAACAATAATGAAGAGCATCTAGGGAAGTAGGTTCACACATGTAGATTGACATATTGATGAAATTCGATTTAGGATATGCAATTAATTCATTGTGAGTTCGTAAGAATGATGTGTTCATTACCATCATAGATAAGATGGTCTAGTAGGATTTTAGGCGATTTATTAGGTCTTAATCTACCATGTGATGCTTTGTCTATTCAATTCACGTATCTCTACCTTGGAAAAGAATTCCATTTTAGTCGATGATTTCCGGCCAGAAATCGTTAACTATCGTTATAGTCCAAACATGCATAGACACAACGTTTTAGAAGCACAAGTTCTTTTATCCAATTAACATCTTTTAATCAATCTAACATGGCTACCCTACACCCTAGAAAGGTGACTACTCACTCATGGCGATGTCTAAATCTAAGATCATATTAACAATGAAAACTAGGATAAACATGTTCTAAGACTCTTTATGTGGCGATAATAACGACGCTAATTGACAATCTAGGAAATGAAACAACGATTATAATGGTACTAAATTGAATCTAGGATAACATGGATAGAAAATAACAATCAAATGAAAAACAATAAGGACATTAAACAAAGGATAAGTTAGGAATACCTAGGTGACGATCAACAATGAAAGCGATAACAATAATAGAAATCCCTTGCATAGAATAATCGTTCCTTGAATTACAACGCTTGAACCCAACAAAGTAGATTACAAAGATTGAAACTCTTATTAATCTAAGCTAAGGATTTGATTTAGAAAGGACAGAAATAAACTAAGAACTAAAGATGAAAAGAAGAAGAATATGAGAGAAGAGAGACTAGTTCTCCCTTCTTCCTAATATAAAGAGAAAATGTAAGAAGAGAAGAGATTATTGTAAAGAGGATGTGTGAGATGTTGTGTTGAGAAGAGTGGCTGGAGCTCTCTTTATATAGCATTAGGGTTTCGTGGGGAAGGGGTCAAGCATTGAACATATAGGACAAAAATAGGAAGTTGAAGCAATTTGTGCAGAGCAGCGAACATCCCCGATCGGGTACACACTTACCCGATCGGGTAAGTGGTCATCTAGAAGCTTTTGACTAACGTTTCATCTCCCTTTGCTTTGACTTGACTTCCATCATCCCCCTTGACCTCTTCAATCGGGTTTGTTGATAGGGTTTGATGTAAAGCGATGAATGCTTCCGCCTAATTGATTGATCTTCCGACAACTGCGACATCGTCTTTACTTCTTCTCTCATTTGAATTAGTGAACCTTCTTGAAATGCCTTTCACTTGGTCAAGATTTCTTCTTCAAATCGTCGGGTTCTAGGCAAATGCTCGGGAATATAGAAAAAAGGCGTAGAAACGTCACTTTCCCTACAAAACAGGTTCGAACATAGGAATTCGCCTAGAAGACGATATTAGCTCATAAAATGGCTTAACAAAGCACAAATGACATACAAAACCGAGCTAAATTGGGGGTTAAAATCATACAAATATTCACTTATCAGCTCTATGGTAGACAGAAAAGAATAGAATGAACAAAAGTTATTTAATGTTCATCTTGTTTGAACTCCCTTATTCAAACTTCTTAGGATACTATCCATAGAATGAGAACTCTTATATTTCCATTTCTTAGAGTTCCTTGGCTCATCATCAACTATTGAACTCTCACTTTCCTCAAATGATTCAGAGTCAAGATTGGTTCCCCATGAGGTTGACTCCGCGGTTATAGCTAAAGTTGGTACAACTTCAGTTACAAAATCTTGGTCTGGGTCCAAAGGTATAGCTTCATAAGTTATAACTTCGGTTTCCTTTTCCTTGTTTTGAGAAGAGACATTCGTATCATCAACAATTGTCTCAGTTCGTTTTTCAAGATCATTTGCGGATTTATCAAGTTCATCATTGATTCCTTCAATAACTTCTTCATTAATTTCTGGTAAATCATCCCTTGAAGGGCGAAAGTCGGGATCATTCAAGTCTTCTTCTTCATTCTATTCAACTTGCTCAGGCACATTATCTTTATCAAATACAACATGAACACTTTCTTCTATGCACAAGGTTCTTTTGTTAAAGACGTTAAAAGCTTTACTATGATTAGAGTAACCAACAAACACAGCTTCGTCACCTCGTGGATCATATTTGCTTAAATTACTTTTTCCATTATTATGGACAAAACATTTACTACCGAAACAACGAAGATGAGCTATATTGGGTTTTCTCCCTCTTAAAAGTTCATAGGAGTCTTTTTGAGAATTGGTTTAATCATATCTTTATTTTGCACATAGTATGCAGTACTAATGGTTTCGGCCCAAAAGTTCTTAGGAAGGCCACTACACAAAAGCATAGTGCAAGCCATGTCCTCTAGTGTTCTATTCATACGTTCAACAACACCGTTTTGTTGTCGGGTTCGTGGTGCAGAAAAGTTATGTCCTACACCATTCTCCCTACAAAATTCTATAAAAGCTTGATTATCAAATTTGGTGCCATGATCCGTACGAATGGAAACTAACTTCTTATCATACTTGTTTTGGGCAAGCTTCATTAGTACTACAAACTCATCGAAAGTTTTATCTTTAGTAAATAGAAAGATAGGCCATACATACCTTGCTTAGTCGTCGACTAGATCAAATACGTACCTTGATCCACCACGGCTTCTGACTTTCATAGGTCCACACAAATCCATGTGTACCAACTCAAGTGGACGTTCTGTACTTACTACTCGCTTTGGTTTGAATGAAGATCTAACTTGTTTACATTGGGCACATGAGTCACACATCTTCTCTTGTTTGAATTTGATTGAGAGTAAACCCTCAACTAAATTCCACAATTTGAGTTTCTTTAAAATTGTTGGAATAATGTGTGCAAACCCTTGTGGCACAAGCATGAATCATCTACAGTAGCTTTCATGCACGTAAAGGAACTTGTAGTAACTTTGTTTAAATCAATCATATACACGTTCCTTTTACGTAGACCTTCTAGAATAACATTACTAGTACCTTCAATTATGATACGACAAACATTTGAATGAAAAACTACTTTATTGCCTTTGTCACATAATTGAGAGATACTTAGCAAGTTATGTTTAAGACCATCTACCAGATAAACATTATTAATAGCATGTGAAGGAGATATACCAATCTTACCTACACCGATTATCTTGCCCTTCTTGTTGTCTCCAAAAGTGACCTTGCCACCGTTGAAGGGCTCTAGTAAAAGAAAAAGATTCTTATTTCCGGCCACGTGTCTCGAATAACCACTGTCGAGATACCATTGGGATTATTATCTTTCAATATTATCTGCAAGGGAATCAAATACAGCTTTTAGGTACCTACGCTAAGTTGGGTCAATTGTGGTTAGTGACTCTATAAATTTGATCCTTCCTAACCCATACATGTTTTACAATTCTTTTGTTCTTAATATAGAGTTGTCTAGGTTTATTATAGTATTTTCTATTGTTGTGACGCACACTTAGTTTAAATGACTGCTTTTGATTCATATTCGCTTTAGATTTTGAAGGTATATATGTGTAATCGAAGGCTATGTCATAAAACCATCTGAACTCATTATTTCTAAATTCTTCACGTTCAGGTTCAGGTTCAGACACATCAATACTAGACACGTCATGTTCTTTAACAAAATCAGTTTGAGTTTTGTTGTCGTTGACATATTTAACGCAATTCTCTTTAACATGACCATTGTGACCACAATAATTGCAAATCAGATATTCTGAAAGATTGACATATTTTCTTCTTCTGAAATCACGGCCAGAAGGAGTGGATTTGCACTTATCATGTTCTCTATGACTATAACATTCATGTCCTAGACCCATCTTCATGTTATTGTTAGATTGTTCGGTAAGGAAGGTTAAGACTTTCTGACTTCCTTCCCATTTATCATGAACTTTTCATGCATGTAGGAGCAATTCCTTCAAAGACTGAATTTTTTTTTCACATAACGAATGATCTACATTCGAGTCTTGGGAGGGATTGTTCTTTTTAAAGTTTTCACGAAAATCATTAAAACGTTTGTTCAAGCTAAATTTCTCCTCATTATGTTGATCTTTGGCTTGGGAGAATTCAGCTTCTATATCTTTCAATTGCTGAGAAAGAAAAGAGTTTTCTTTCTTGTGATCAATGATAGCAACTTCATTTGCCTTAGCTTCAGATTTTAAAAGCTCTTCGACTTTCTTCATTTCTAAAGTTATAGCCTCATTAGCTATAACTTTGGCTTGAAGATGCTTAGTGTTGAGTTTTATTTCTGAGATTATAGCTTCATTAGCTATAACTTTAGACTCAAGAGCTTCTTTCTCAACATTTGTTATATCTGAAGTTGTAGCTGAGGTTGCCATAACTTTAGATTTGAGCTTTTTAGCTTTGGCCTTTAGAAGTTGGTTTTCCTCATCAATGTCAATAATTTGTTCCTTAAGATCATTTAATTCAAGACTCTGCTCATGGCAATGATCTAAGGTTTCTTCAAACTACTTAATTAAAGACTTCTTAGACAATGTTTTAACTTGCTTTTTAATTTCAAGATGACTAACCTCTTCATCATCTTTTGAATCTGGTTCTGAATCTGAATTGCCGACTAGGCTTATCTTAGATTCGCTCTCATTGTCGCTGTCAGAAATTAGGTCAAGACTGACGTTGCTCAGACATAGATTGACAACTTCTTCTTCCTTTAACTTGTCGTCTTCTGTGTCGAGATAACCCCAGCAATAAGCCATCATAACTTGCTTGAATTCCTTCTTGGTTTTGTCTCGTTGATTTTTGTATTTGATTTTCTTCCAGGTAGGGCAATCCTTAATCATATGATCATTTTCCCCACACTTGAAGCAACCTTGACTTGAGAGAGACCCTTTTGACTCGATTGGCTTCTTATAAGATTTGTTAGTGTTATTGTTAAACGTTTTTCCTTGTTTTTGAATAAAGAATTTTTTCTTAAAACGTCTAGCAAATAACACGGTTTTATCTTCAAGATCTGAGTCTTGTTTTTCACTAGACTCAGCTTGTAAAGCCACTTTCTTACTATTACTATCGTTTGCCTCATCCTCATCAAGAGTAATCTCGTGAGCCATTAGGGTTCCGAGTAGCTCTTGAGAAGTTGATAAGATAGGTTATATAGATCTTTACATTTCTTAATTACCGTCACGTTAAGTCTCCATCGTCTAGATAGGCTTCTAAGGATCTTTCTAGAAATTTCCTTGAAGTCATAAGTTTTTCCAAGATTTTTCAATTCATTGATGATACTAGAGAAGCGAGTAGACATGCTATCAAGCGATTCATTTTGCTCCATAGAGAACAATTCGTATTTACGCATTAATAATGCAATACATTGCTTTTTGACAACAGTTGTTCCCTCATAGGCTAACTCTAGACCATCCCATATTTCCTTGGCAGTTGAGCTAGATGAGAAACGGTTAAACTCAGTATAAATCATGCCGTTTTGCAACAGACTGATAGCTTTTGAATTTTTCTCAGCTTTCTTATAATCTGCCTTAACATAGTCATCTTCTTTCTTTTCGGTAGAAGTGCTGGTAATAGATCCAAGCATGATCTTATTAGGGCCATTCAAAATGATTAGCCAGCACTCCCAATCGTTACCCTTTATGTAATGGGTCATCATATTTTTCCATAAATTATAGTTCTTCCCATTAAAATAAAATTAAATGCAATTAAAATAAAAAGATAAAAACGGATCAGACTCCTTGCTGTAAGGTAATCAAGAGCACGAGGCTCTGATACTAATTGTAGAGTCTATTGATCGAATACGAAAGAGGGGGGGGGGGGTGAATTGAGTATTAAAAACTAGCCCAACTTTTTCGATTTATATGATATGTAAATAATTATTTGATCTTATAGATTAAAATCAACTAATTAATAAATCAAAGTAAGTACTAGTAACGAAATAACGAAAAGTAAAGAGAGGCACACGTGATTTATGAAGTGGTTCAGTTTCACAAGTTGAAATCTACGTCCACTATTCTCGATTAATAATCATTAGTACCTTTCTCCGGATATCAAAAATTATCAACCCACTCGTATAATCAACTATGATTATAACTCAAGGTGAGTATCGCTAAATAATCTATACTATCTTAATTAATAAGAAAGTACAATATAACTCACAAGGATTCTCGTTAAAGAATAGGTAAGATTATGTGATGTACTATTATCCAATAACGTATTTCACGTGAGCGATTGAAAAAGAAGATGCACGACTTTTCGTAAAACAAACACCAAAAATAATAAATATTTTGCTCAAAGTTTGTTTAAAATCAATTTATAAAATTCTCTCAATGTGTGTAAAAGTCGTTATGAATGATTGAGATGGATGAAGTATTTATAATAGAAGCATAGGAGATATAAAATCTAAAACTCTAGCTTTATATTAATGAAAGATATTTATCTTTAATATTTCAAAATATTATTTGCTTTATCTTTTAGAAATATATTTATCTTTAAAATCTCAAAATATTGTTGTAAAGATATATTAGAATCATAGGTTAAGTTAAACAAGGAAACAAGCCTATGGTGACCGAAATCCTTATCTCCACGAAAACCTAGGAGCACGCGACCCTAGGAGGCACAATCCTTAGGTTTCACGAAACCCTAGGTGGCACAACCATTAGGTGGGCTTATTAGGTTAACAACAAATTGAGATAGAATATATTAGAAACCCTAGGTAGCATGACAACTCATAAGTTGTATTACTAACCAATAGAATCTCATAAATACATCCTCTATTAAAACTTTTGATAAATATAAAAATACTCTTTCTCTTTTTGAAAACAGTTAAAATATTTATATCCAAAATCATGCATCAACTTTTATCATCCAAATTTATAGGTTAAAGCTATAACTTTGAACTTTAGTATGTAAAGTTATAAGTGAGTCGTAACTTTACAAAATTAAAAAAACTCTAATGGAATAGTTACCGAATGACGATCTATACTATCTAATCTTCACAAAGATCTTCAGTATACGGATCATCTCTTCATCTTGATCACAAAGACCCTCCATCTTGAGTCTTTTGTTATTTGAGGTAGATCTTGCTTGAATTGTTTCTTTAAATTTATAACAAAGGTAGCTATAACTTTGCATAGGACCTTCTGAAGTTATACCTCAAGCTCCTATAAGTTTGTCTCACAAAACTTGTCAAAGTTATGCCTTAAGCTTCTATAACTTTGATCTTCTTTCTTCTAATTGTTGCTAGCTATGATAAAACTAAAGCACATAACTACATGCATATGATATATCAAGTAAATCACATTATCTAGTAAACATATGTCATTATCAAAACTATAAAAAGGTCCAACAGATGTGTACCTGGTCTCTGCAGGAAGCAGAGACTTACTGACATAGGATACCGTATGCTGGGCTCCCTATAGCTCTCGTACAAGGACATCATTGACTGCTGCTTCAGTAACTGATAGGTATAGGAACAAAGGTTTCCTAGCTCTGGTTTTGAAAAGAGTGGTGGAGTGCTGAGATAATGTTTCAGCTTGCTGAATTCTTTGTCATGCTTCTCCATCCACTCGAATATCTTGCTCTTCCTGAGTATGTCGTAAAATAATCTGCACCTATCCGAGGATCTTTAGATAAAATGGCTGAGAGCTTCTACACTTTAAGTTAAGCGTTGCACGTCTTTTGGCTTTTGGGCTGACTCCAGATGTAGTAAGGCCTTAATTTTTTCAGTGGTAGCATCGTTTCCCCTCTAGGTCACCATGTACCCCAAGAATTTTCCGCAAGAAACCTCAAAGGTGCACTTTGATGGATTCAACTTCATCTTGTACTTTCTCTGGGTGCTGAACGTTTTAGCCAAGTGTTCTACATGCTATGTAGCTTGCTTTGACATTACTACCATATCATCGATATAGACCTTCATTGTGTTAGCTATTTGCTCTTTGAACATCATGTTTGCCAATCTCTGATAGGTGGACCCAATATTTTACAGACTAAAAGGCATTACATTGTAGCAGTATATGCCTCATTCTGATATGAATGCTGTTTTCTCCTAGTTGTCTGGATGCATCTTGATCAGATTGTCGCCACTCCAGGAATATAGGAATCTCAGCATCTCGTGACTTGCAGTGGCATCCACCATGGCATCTATGTGTGGCAGAGGGAACTGATCTTTGGGGGCAAGCTTTGTTCAGTTATGTGAAGTTAACAAATACCCTCCACTTGCCGTTCTTCTTTGGAACGACCACCACGTTAGATAGTCATTCTGGATACTTGACCTCTCTAATCTTTCTTGCTGCCAGGAGATTGTCTACCTTCTGGTTTATGAACTAGTTCCTCTCTAGAGCAAACTTCCTTCTTTTCTACTGAACAGGTTTGTAGCTTAGATCCACGCTGAGCTTGTGAGTTATGATGCTAGGATCTATCCCTATCATATCATCGTGTGACCAAGCGAAACAATCTGCGTTGGCTCTGAACAACCGAACAAGATCCTCTCGGATACCCCTGTGCATTCAGACTCGATCTGTACGTTCTACTTTCGGTGTAGCGCATCTAGGTTGACTTCATCCAGCTTCGCATGTGCTGGCTCTAAATATTATTTCTGGATGCGCTGGCTCTCTAATTGCTCTGTGGGTGGTCTGACTTTTGATCTGAGAGCTGCTTTGTAGCAATTCCTAGCATCCTCCAGGTCTCCACGTATCTCTTGCACTACCCTTGGTGTCGGAAACTTTAGACACTGGTACCAAAGGGTGTTTATTCGTGGTTCGGTTAACCAAACCGCGACATTAACTGGTTAACCACCCAAGCGGTTTGGCTAAATGACGAACCGTAACCGAACCGTTTGATGTGGTTATTTTCGGTTTGGTGAACCGGTTGAACCGGTTCGGTTAAACCGATTAACAGCGTTGTTGCATTATCGGAATATTTTGCCACATAGAACCTTTGTTCTATTTCTTTTTATATCATTGACATAATTTAATGGTGAATATATTATAACTCTACAAGATAAACATAATATAAAAATAATTAAAGATAAAATAATTGGAAAAGTTAACTGGTGAACGTAAGACAACGTAATTCAATAATAGAATGGTGAATAGTGATTGAGGATGAGGGTGGCTGGGTGTTAGAATGAGCGTGAAATGTAAGGTATGAGAGTTTGAGTACAAAAATAAGGGTAATTATTAGTTTTTGGGCCAGCCCTATTATATTTGTCTATGGTAATAATGTCACGGTTTCGTTTCAAATAACCGTGGTTATGAAAATCTGAAACTAAAACCGAACAGCACCTGAGTAAAATTAACCGGTTCGATTAACCGAACTTAAAAAAAGAGTGGTTTTTGGTTTTTTCGGTTCGGTTAATTATGAACACCCCTACGTGGAAGGTATCGCCTTCATATCGTGGATCCAGGGCCTGCCAAGGATTACACTGTAAGTAGATGATCCATTAAAAACCAAAAATCTTACCTGTTTGTTAACTCCTCCAGCGTAGGCACGAATGATAATCTCTCTCAAGTAGTGTTCCGTTTCGCCACTGAAGCCAGCCAGGGGAATAACCTTCTTTACGAAATCCTTCTCGCGGAATCCCATGTTCTTGAATGTCTCTAGGATGATCAAGTTGACCGAGCTCCGAGTATCTACCAGAGTTTTCCTGACAGTGCAATTCCTTATGGAGAGGGTGATCATTATCAAGGCATAATGGTGTTGTTCTGGGGTATCCTTTGCGTCGGTCTCGTCAAAAGTGATCGTCGGAAGATACTGGTGGTTGACTCTGCAGAAAAACTCCTGCTTATCCCCTCTTGGTTTCAGTGGCTCGCCTTTTTCCAAGTAAGTAGGTGAGCCCACAGAGCTCACAGCCTCCTGTAATGACATTCACAACTTTAGTCCACAGTGGGGGAGGTGAGGGTAGAACCTGGTTTGCAGAATTTACTTTGGCAGAGCCTTTTGGCAAGAGGTAGTCCACGTTTGCCTGGTTGTACTTGACTTCCTTTCTCAGTGAGAAACATTTGTCGGTGGTATGGTCTATGTCATCGTGAAACTCACATCTTTTTTATGTGTCCGGCTTGTCGGAGGAAAGTTCTTCCAGGCGTTTCTTTGGCCACCTGATTCCGTGTCCCAACTCTTTCAGGGCCTTGAGCACTTCTGCAAGACCTGTGGAAAATCCATACTCACTTACCCTTAGAGGTAGATCAGATTTTTTCATCCAGTCTGTACCCTAAAAGACATTGTTCACCGTTCTGCTGTAGGGCTTGGATCTCTCTCCCCTCTTTTCTACTGGTGCCTTTTTGGATATATGCTCTGACTCATAGGTGGTTCTCCTCAACCAAGAATCTTCTTCCAACCTGATAGCAGCCAGTGTCTTTGTTTGTACATCCTCAAAGGTAACACATGGGTACTTAGTCAGGTCCATGTACAAATCTGACTCCTGGTGGAGTCCTTGGCGGAAAGCTTTAATAGCGCGCGGCTGCTATGTCACATCGAGGAATTGCCACTTTCTCCTTGTATAACTTGTTCAAGAAGTCACAGGTGGATTCCTCGAATCCCTGCATTATACGGTAGAGGTCTGTAACACCTCCATTTACAAAGAAGCCTTTGGCAAGACCTTCCTGAGAAAATAAAGGCGTTACTATCTCGGTTGCCCGAGGGAGTGAATATTATAAGACAATAACGGTACATATTTATTTACATAACTTGCTTTAATCCTTATTACATAATTACATAAACATGACTAAATAACATATACTCGACTTGTGAACTCTAGACTCCGCAGCAGTAACGTGGCATCGACTCGTCGCATCCCAGCTATCCCCACAACATCACAAATACGGATCTGTAATCCATCTACTCCTACCCTCAAATGGATCATCACAGTTTAAACAACAAAAAGGGGCCAGTAACTAATATACCGACCAATGTACGAGACAAACAATGGGGAAAGAGAAACCGGAGGGCCACCGCAGGGAACACCTCAGTAGACTAAGGTTACCATCCCTGCTATACAAAAATAACCAATTGACCCTTGACCAAAGCCATAAGTGTCGAACTTCCATCTCACCGCAGTAAGACAACCCGGAACATTAATGTGCACATCCCCCTCGTAGCGGGAGAACTACAAGAGGCACACTCAGGGTGTGAAACCGTCTCCCAATAGAGTCACCAACATAGTAACCATAGTAACCATAGTAACAACGCAAACTCCTATCCTAAACTACATCATCATCATCAATCAATCAAATAATCAAATAAACATAGTAACCATAGTCAAGTGTGGCGGAGATGTGATGTGTGCTTATACCTATGTGTGTACGTTGGATGGTGGATGTGTGCTGGAACACTAAAGGTAGGGTTTCCCTACTCAGTACTGTTTATGCTAATTGATGTGATAAGATGTGTCATTTATGATTATTTGATGTGACGGTTTTATACCGTATTTACCAACCTAATTCTTAACTACTTTAGCCTTGATATATGTTATTTATAGTTACTTTAGCTCAGTAATGCATTTTAGTAATAGTTGCATTGTTTGGATGTATTTATATGCAACTCAATTTTAATGTGTAGGTGCCATGTTCGAGAATCGCTTTCCTAGTTTTGGAAGTGACTTGGACATTTTTACATTTATTCCTTGTACTAAATTCATGCCAAATAAGGGGTTAATAAGAGTTAAAAGCTTATTCATTAAAGACAAGTCAAAGCCCAAAACAATATGTCAAAGTACGGAAGCAAGGAAGAAGAGGAAGCGTCAAAGGGAAAAAAAGGTAGCCGCGTGGCGCGACAACTTTGGCAGGCTACCTACCTGCGTGGAGAGGCTCAATATTGGATTACAGCGGTTACTCTAATGCTCCATTATTTTGATAATTATGTTCAAGCATTATGAGACTTTATGAAGATGTCTTTTTGAGACCTATATAAAAACATGATTAATGATAATTTTAGAGATATATCTTCCATCTTTTAATCATTATAAAACACAAAATAATTCCTAGTTTGCTTTAGTGAATACTTTTTGTATGCAAGGCTAACTTCCCCATCTTGGGTCAAGCAATTGAAACAAATGAATTAATATTTTGTAAGAGTCTTTATTCTCTATTTTGACCTCTTAAATATTGATTTATATTCTCAATTTATTATTATGATTATTGATAGTTCTTTCTAGTTTGATCTTCTAGTTTGTCTTATCTCTAATCTATTGCTAGTTTAGGAATTTGAATATTTTGTTCACTTGCCTAGACATTGGTAGCAACTATAGCTAATCAATTTGTATGATTTTCATCGTTGTTGAATTGTAGGAGAATATTTATCATATGAACTAATGTGTAGAACCGCTTGTGTATGCATTTGTTCATCTTTGTTGGCTTCTCTAATTATAACCTATGGTATGATTGAATTTAGATACGACCCGGGTCGGAAAGTGACTCCCCTACAGGCCTAAGGCTTAGAACGAGTGAAGCGAAGCGAAGCGAAACGAAACGAGGGAGTTTACATGAAGAACCGAGCTTCGAGGATCTGAATAAGCATCAGCACTAGAAGTTTGTGCCCTAAAAACGGATCTAGGAAGTAGAGAAAGGGCACCCCACTTAGTAAGCTAATCCAACCGGTACAACCGGGCGTTCTAGAGCAAGTGGACGTGACAGACCAGAAGGTTCATTCCTTAAGCCATTATCTCTTTCAGAGAATTTAGATACGACCCGGGTCGGAAAGTGACTCCCCTACAGGCCTAAGGCTTAGAACGAGTGAATCGCTTCACTCGTTCTAAGCCTTAGGCCTGTAGGGGAGTCACTTTCCGACCCGGGTCGTATCTAAATTCAATCATACCATAATGACTTTTGGTAAGAATCTCTTAAGTACCCGTTCTTTTGGACTATCCAACGTCGGCAGTCTATGGGAATTTGATAAGAAGTTGTGCTGGCGTATTGACTTTCCTTTTGGGTCTAGCATTGGGTTCTCTCGTTTCATGTGTACTGGTGTGGATCTCAAAGGTGTAAGCATGGAGAGCGAAGGTCTGCCTCTAGCTTCTGATCGCCTAAATAATCTTTGTTCTTGCAAGGGGAGGTGTATGAATATGAATAAGAGCTCCCCCTCGTTGACGTGTAGATTGCGTCTTTTAGAAAGAGTTGGCATATCTTACACGGCTCCCAAAGATCCTCTGTTGGATTTGAGTTGGGTGGATCATTTCTTAGACGGTTTTTATTTTTCTGAAAAGGAAAAGGCCCTGATCATTCCTTTCTTTCGTAGTTTTTTAAGGCTAAGTAAGTAATACCATTGGCTAGTACTTTTATTCTTAGGCTAGTTCGGTTGGATCCTTTGATGATTGGGCTTCAGCTCTTTACCAAGGTTACCGAACTAGATTATCATCACTATAAGAATTGTTTATGTGCGCTTTTTGCAGTGATTAACTAAAAAGTAAGGAGAAGTAGAAACATATGTTTTCACAACAAAGTATTTAATGGAGCGTTTGGTAATGCGGAATTGATTTCATTTTCTTGATTTGAATTTTAGAAATCAAAATGTTTGAATTCAATTCCAAATCTAATTCCAAAAATTCGTTTAGAGATCACTTGGAAATCAATTCCGGATTTCAATTTCTCAATCCCGTTTGGGAAACTCATGGAATTGAAATTGGAATTGGGCGGGGCGTGTATGGGTCAAAATCACCAAAAAAATAAATAGTGACGGAAAATATTTGCGATTGGAAAAAAATTGCATAAAAAAAGTAGTGTTGGAATTGAAATGACTACTATATGGTAGGAATTTGAGAGACCCAAATTTTAACTAGCTTGGAATTATTAAGGAATTGAGTCCAATTCCAATTCCAAATTCTTAGCGTTCTCAAACACTTAAAATGTCTCAATTCCAGAATTCAATTCCAATTCAAGGTTCCCAAACATACCGTAAGAGTAATTAGAATCTAAAATAGTCCACGATCAAACGTAACTCTTTTGTGGAAACTGTAAGACCTAAGAGCTTTTTTTCTTAATTTGATTTAACTACAATCTTTTAATATTACTTTGTTAGATTAGATTCAAACCACAAATACCCCCATTTTGGTTACCTTAGAACTATTTACATGACACACGACCTTCCATGTGGGATCGACCCCTACTTACCCTTACTACTAGATTGAGTTTGTAGTGGATAAAAATACTAATTTGGAGACTCACGACAAGTCTAGCCAAATTTTGGCGTCGTTGCCGTGGAAGGCATTGTTTTTTGTGTGTTTGTGTAATATTTCTTGTAAATAGTGTTGTAATTAAGGGGCTTGTGTCTTTTAGTTTAGAAAATGTTTTTCCATTTCCCCCAACAAGAGCATGAATTACTTCATCACTACTTTGAAAGGCTAGAAGAGTATTTGTTGTAATACCCATATCTAGGCAAGAGTCAAGGATTTTGATTGGGGTTTACTATAATTTCAATCAAGAGACTCAAATAGATGTGCAAGTTGTGGGAAATATCAGTATATTTCAACATGAAATTTAAGGATTATAACGAAATTATAATATATGAAATACGAGTCATAAACGAAATGCATAATATAAAGCATAGAGATTAGAATCAACCTCCGGTCCTAGCAATATGGCCTAAGAACAAATATCGAGATCGATATTCTCCTAATCGTTGCACCCAAGATGCTCTGAGAAATGCCTTTTTCTTGTGCTAGAATGAATACCAAAATTACCAATTATATTTTTGTGTGAAGTAATGATAATATTGTAGAGAAAGAGTTGATATCAAACTCTTCTCCTTTCTTTTTTTTAACCGTCCAACAAGTAGTGGAGAAAAGAGAGGACTCTTTTTTTCTCTACTTGTTTTTAGGTTGTTGGCTTTTCATTTTAATGTATAAAATGTGTATGTATTATTATTGTCATTTATGTTGTCACATATTAATAAGTCCATACAACATCTTGTAGTCGATTTATTAATACCGGTTTGACATCATTTATTATGACAATATTGCATAATTGATCGGACCTGTCGCAAGTCCTGGTCAAAGATAATTACCCAGACTAGGCTAATAACAAATTAATGTAATTAGGGAAGTAGGGGTCGATCCTCAGGGAGATGGTGTTTCCTATAGAATGTGAAATGTCTTGCAATTGGGTCTTATCTAACAAGTATCTGGGTTTTGGGGTTTTGATTTCTAATCTAATAAAAAGCATAAATGAAAACAGAATAAAACAAATCAAAACGAAAACAATAAAGCAAGTGATGGATTAACAATGATAAAAAGAATCTAGGGAAGTAGGTTCACACATGTAGATTAACATATTGATGAAATTGGATTTGGAACATGCAAATAATTCATTGTGAGTTCGTAAGAATGATGTGTTCATTACAATCATAGATCAGATGGTCTAGCAGGCTTTTAGGCAATTTACTAGGTCTTAATCTACCATGTCATGCTTTGTCTATTCAATTCACGTATTTCTACCTTGGAAAAGAATTCCATTTTAGTCAATGATTTTGATCAGGAATCGTTAACTATCGTTATAGTCCAAACATGCATAGACACGATGTTTTAAAAGCACAATTTCTTTTATCCAATTATCATCTTTTAATCAACCTACATGGCTACCCTACACCCTAGAAAAATGACTACTCACTCATGGCGATGTTTACATCTAAGATGATGTTAAAAATGAAAACTAGGATAGACATGTTTATTTTGTTTTGACAATATTTTAAGACTCTTTTTATGGCGATAATAACGACGCTATATTGACGATCTAATGAAGTGAAACGATTACAACGATATTGAAATTGAATCTACAATAACATGTAAAGGAAATAACAATCAAATAAGAAACATGAAAACTTAAAACAAAAGATAAAATAGGAATACCTAGATGATGATCAACAACGATAATGATGAATTACAAACAACCGTAATTCAAATTCCTTGCATAGATTTGTCGATCCACGAATTACAACGCTTGAACCACACAAAGTAGATTACAAAGATGAAATTCTTATTGATATAGGCTAAGGATTTTATGTAGAAAAGACAGAAATAAACTAAGAAACTAAGGACAAAAAGGAAGAAGAAAATGATCTAGACAAGAGAAGAGAGGCTAGGTTTCTGTCCTCCTAATCTAGGGTTTCTAATCTAAAGAGAAGTGTAAGAAGAGAAGTGTGAAGTGTGGAGAGGTACATGTTGATATATGGTGGCTGAGGCATCCTTTTATAGCAGTAGGGTTTCGTGGGGAAGGGGTCATGCATTCATCACATAGTACAAAAAGGAGGAAGTCGAAGAAAAAGCTCGGATCAGCAGAGATACCTGATCGGGTACACCACTTACCCGATCGGATAAGTTGTATTCTAGAAGCTTTGACTTTCGTTTCATGTCCCCATGCATATGACTTGACTTTCATTATCCCCCTTGACCTCTTGAGTCGGGTTTATTGATAGGGTTTGATGTAAAGTCATGATTTCTTCGCCTAACTGATCGATCTTCTGACAACTATGAAACCGTCTTTGCTTCTTCTTTCTTTTGAATTAGTGAACCTTCTTGAAATGCCTTTGTCTTGGACAAGCTTGCTTCTTCAAATCGTCGGGTTCTAGGCAAATGCTCGGGAATATAGATGTTTTTGAGGTGATATCTTTATGTGTAAATGTTTTTGAGACACTCACCTATCTACGACTTATGAAAATGTGTCCGCAGTCTAATATGGTAACCAATTCAAAACTCAAGTCAAAGATCACAATGCACATAGAAAAGAAGCCGAAAAAATAAGAAGAATGCTTTGGGAAATGGGTGAAAGGGGGATAAAAAGTTATGGTCATGTGAAGGTTAGAATGAGCTAGCAAGTGACCAATGATAAATAAATACTCAATCCAAACTTTCGATTAATTCCAAAAGACGAAAAACGAAGCCAGAAGGAACAGATTGGCTTATTACACACGAAACACAAGAGTGAACTCCTTCTAAACATTGAATTTAAATTTTGAGGAGATACTCACAACTTCTTCTTTTATTTCTTTTTCTTTTTTTTTTCTTTTTTTCTTTTTTTCATTTTCTAATTCATTTTTTTTTCTCTGAACATAACATCACTTCTTGAACATTTTCGTTCTCCCAAATTCACTTTGACATCAAGGAACAAAATCTTCTCAAAAGAGCACCCATACGCCATAGTCTAGCTACTAGCTCAACAAGGTAGGCAGTTTTTATATGTAGCTATTATCTTGTGAAACATTTGTATAAAGGGGCTGACATGACACACATCACAAGGAGAACTAAACACACCTAGATGAGACTGGGTATAGATGTACCAGCCTAAGGAGGTTCTACCTTACAATATATGTAACTTGTCAAATGTCAAGATTAAGCGTACTTATCAATAGATTCATTCCATGCCTACTGTGTACAAGACTTCCCCATGCATGCACAATTCAATGAATATTGAATCATTATCTTTTGAAAGCTCTAAGTTTGGGAAATGTAACATGATAGCATAGTAAACAAGCAAGCAAAGCATGAAAAGCATTCAATTATGTTCAAAATATTAATTTTTTCTTAACTAAAATGGAAAATGGGAAAATGCAATCCCTCCCCCAAGCTAAACATCACATTGTCCTCAATGTGAGCACAAAGACTAAATATGCAACGAGATGCTCAATGGGAAGAAGGGTAAAAAGTGAAAAAGATGAAAGGAGTGTGAAGCTTACTAGTCAGCGCGTAGTCCCCCAAGCTAGTCTTTTGGACTTGACAAGGAAGGTCTTCATAGATTCTTCAAAAACTCTTTCATCTGCAAAGTAAATCTAACAACGAAAAAGGGAAAGCAAAAACAAAATGCAAAAAGAAAGGAAACACGGGTTGCCTCCCGAGAAGCGCTGGTTTAACGTCTCGCTCGACGAATACTCCTATGAAATCATCTTGTTGGGGATTGACGCTCTATACAGACAATATCTAAGCATCCGATCATGGAATTGCTGTAGTAGAGTTTCAATCGGTGTCTATTGACCTTGAATTTTTCACCATTACTAGTCATTATTTCCACATAACCGGATTTGCTTACATATGTGACAGTGAATGGTCCAGACCATCTTGATCGAAGTTTTCTCGGAAAAATTTTCAAACGGTAGTTGAAGAGAAGTACTTGGTCACCGACATTGAATTCTTTTCTGATTATCCTCTTGTCGTGCCAACGCTTTGTTTTCTCTTTATAAATCCTAGAATTCTCGTAAGCTTGCAAACAAATTATTCTAGCTCATTAAGTTGCAAAAGTCGTCTATCAGCGCTAAGCTTAGTGTCTAAGTTGAGTTCTTTGATATCCGAGTAAGCTTTGTACTCTAACTCGACGGGAAGATGACAAGCCTTTCCATAAACCAACCGATAGGGAGATGTTCCAATCGGGGTTTTGAAAGATGTGCGATAAGCCCATAAGGTGTCATCGAGCTTATTACTCCAATCGGTTCTAGATTTCGAGACTACTTTTTGAAGAATTGTTTTTACCTCTCTATTCGAAACTTCTACTTGACCGCTGGTCTGAGGGTGGTAGGCTAAGCCTCGTCTGTGATACACACCATACTTGGCAAGCAGAGTGTCTAACTGCTTTTCTCCGAAATGAGTTCCTCGATCACTTATCACGGCTCGGGGTACACCAAAACGTGGAAAGATTATCTTCTTAAATAGTCGTATCATAGCTCTAGCATCTTGGTGGGGGTGGCAATTGCTTCTACCCACTTTGAAACATAGTCGACAGCGACTAAAATGTAACGATTTTCATTTGAAGAAGGGAATGGTCCTTGATAGTCAATACCCCAGACATCGAATATCTCGACTTCTAATATGCCGTTTTGAGGCATTTCATGTCTTTTGGATATTTGACCCATTCGTTGACAAGCATCACAAGCCATAACAAAGTCTCTTGAATCTTTAAACATCGAGGGCCAGAAAAAACCGGATTGTAAGACTTTGGCTACGGTCTTGGACGGACCATGATGACCACCATAAGCAAATGAGTGACATCCTTCTAAAACTTCTTTTACTTCCCACTGGGGGATACAACGTCCTTACAGACCATCTGAACATTGCTTGAAAAGATAGGGGTCATCCCAAACAAAGGATTTTGCATCATGCAAAAATCGCTTTCTTTGGTTATAAGAAAGGTCGGAGGGTAGCTGGCGACTGATAAGGAAGTTGGCAATATTAGCATACGAAGGAGAAGAGTTCGCAGTTGCCATTAATGAATCATCAGCGAACGAATCATTAATTGGCGTTGGTAATCCTATTTCAGTTACTCTTATCCTTGAGAGGTGGTCAGCGACTACATTCTCTGCTCCTTTCTTATCCCGGATCTCTTAATCAAACTCTTGAAGGAGTAAGATCCATCGGATAAGTCTAGTTTTTGCCTCTGTCTTTGAAAGCAGATATTTCAAGGCAGCATGGTCAGTGTAGACAATAACTTTTGATCCTATTAGGTACGAGCGAAATTTGTCTAAGGCATAGACAATGGCAGAAGTTCTTTCTCAGTGGTGGCATAGTTGAGTTGGGCAGGATCTAGGGTTTTACTAGCATAGTAAATCGCATGAAGAAACTTTTCCTTTCTTTGCCCTAAAACAACTCCTACGGCATAATCACTCGCATCGCACATCAGTTCAAAGGGCAGATTCCAATCAGGCGACAAGATTATAGGTGCGGTGATCAAAGAACGTTTTATTTTGTTGAATGCCTCAAGGCATTCCTTTGTGAAATTGAAAGGTGCATCCTTGAAAAGGAGCTCAGTCAGGGGTTGGCTATCTTTGAAAAATCTTTTATAAATCGTCGGTAGAAACCGGCGTGGCCAAGGAAACTCCTGATTCCTTTTACATTAGCAGGTGGTGACAGCTGTTCAATAACTTGGATCTTAGCTCGATCCACTTCTATACCTCTTTCTGAAACGATGTGACCTAAAACTACACCTTCGTTCACCATGAAGTGACATTTTTCCCAGTTGAGAACAAGGTCGACTTCTTCACAGCGTTTTAGAACTCTGGATAGATTTGTCAAACAATTATCAAAGGAAATGCCATAGACGCTAAAGTCGTCTATAAATACTTCCATGATAGATTCAACAAAATCTGAGAAGATACTGGTCATGCAACGCTGGAAAGTGGCAGGTGCATTACACAAGCCAAATGGCATTCTGCGATAAGCGAAAGTACCATAGGGACAGGTGAAGGTGGTTTTCTCTTGGTCCTCAGGGTGGATAGAGATTTGGAAAAATCCTGAGTAACCATCTAAATAACAGAAATACTTGTGACAAGCTAACCTCTCTAGCATTTGATCAATGAAGGGTAGAGGGTAGTGATCTTTCCTAGTTGATTGATTCAGCGTTCTGTAGTCAATACACATACGTCATCCCGTCACAATCCTTGTGGGGATGAGCTCATTCTTCTCATTTTTGACTACTGTTGTTCCTCTTTTCTTGGGAACAATTTGAACGGGGCTAACCCATTTAGAGTCAGAGATTGCATAGATTATCCCAGCATCTAGCAATTTCATCACTTCAGTTTTAACTACTTCCTGCATGTTGGGATTAAGACGGCGTTGACCTTGAACACAAGGTTTTTGGCCTTCTTCTAAATTGATTCTATGCACGCAGAAGTCTGGGCTTATGCCTGTTAAATCTTCGAGTTTGTAACCTATTGCCTTTTTATGCTTTTTCAAGACATTCAATAGTGAGGTTAACTGATTTTCATCTAGGAGAGCACTCACTATGACTGGGCAATACTCAGATTCATCTAAAAAAGCATATTTTAGATTTTAGGGAAGAGGTTTTAGGTCAGGTTTTTGTACTTCTGCCTTGGCAGGAGTATCAATCAAGCTTATGAACTCTTTAATTTCTTATGACGGTATCTCTTTTCCAGACAGATCCTTTTCCAGCTCACTGATTTCGAAATTGTCATTCTCAGAGATATCCTCCAACAATAAGATTGCTTCTAAAGGATCCTCGATTATTGATGGATACAGAGATTCATCAACAATGGAGTCGACAATATCAATAAAACAACAAGACTCCTCTAGCATGGGGCTTTTCATTGCACTGTTCAAGTTATAGGTGACTTTATCATCACCTACTTCTAGTGTCAGTTTTCCATTCTTAACATCGATTACTGCTCTGGCTAGGCCAGAGCATGGATCAGATATCCGATCCAAAAATTCAAATTTTTACTATCCGGTATCCGATCCGAAACACTTCGGATATCCGATTTTAATATCCGATAAAATCGGATCGGATATCAGAATATCCGTGGATATCCAATTTTCGAGATAATTTTTTCAGTATGTGTATTTATCTTAAAAAATTTACTTTTTGCTCAAAAAAAAATATTTTTTTAAAAACTTCACTACATATAATAATTTAACATCCCGTATGTATCCGTAAATTGAACTAAATTAACTCCTCGATTTATAAAAATTAAAATAAACCAAGATCTGTCAACACAACATTGAAAACAAGATTTCCCCCATTCCCGTAAATATGTGGAATAAAAACTCTTCTGCCTCTGAAATCAGCAGAGAAAAAAAAGCAACTGGAACTAAAATAAAGCTTTGAATATAAGAGTTGATGAATGAGAGAGTTGGGTCATAATATTCATGTTGTTGATTAGAGTAATTTGGGTAAAATAAAAGAGAAGATAATATTAATGGGGTTAATCATTATGAGAAAGATGGAGTCACAATCAGAATTTGAAGACGGAAGTTAGTATTTTTTAATGGAATAAGAGAAAGTGAGTTGATTTCTCATGTCTGCTAAAATGAATTCAACATTTAGGGTTGAAGAAATGGGTGAGTATATATATAAAGTAGAATATGGTGTATTATGAGCCAATGTTTTAAACAAGTGCATTTGTGGATTTTGAAGGCCCAAAAGTAATGGGTAAGTTTCAACTTTCTTTGGAAAAAATGTAAAAAAGTTTAGTTTCGGATCGGATCGGATATCCGAAATTTTTTAGACTGGTATCCGATATCCGATCCGTATCCGAAAGGTTCGGATCGGGTATCCGATCCGAATGTCATTTTCGGATCGGGTATCCATTTTTTTCGGATCGGATGCGGATCGGATATCAGATCGGTTCGGATAATCGGATTTTTTGCTCAGCCCTAGCTCCAACAGTGTGTAAAAATGGCCTTCCTAAAATAATAGGGATTTGAGAATCTTCAGCCATATCTAGGACGATGAAATCGACGGGAATGAAAAACCTTTCTACTTTGACAGGCACATCTTCTAAAACTCCCATAGGTTGTTTTAAAGAACGGTCTGCCATTTGCAGAGTGATACTGGTGCATTTGAGAATTCCCATATTCAACTTTTCACAAATGGAATAGGGCATGACGCTTACACTGGCACCTAGATCGCATAAAGCTTTATCGATTGTGTAGGTGCCTATAGTGCAAGGTATAGAGAAACTACCGGGATCCTTTAACTTAGGAGGGGACTTATTTTGCAACAAAGCACTGCACTCAGCTGTGAATGCTATGATTTCAACATCATCTAAAGTCCTCTTCTTAGTTAAGATATCCTTCATGAATTTTTTGTAAGAAGGGATTTGAGTGATTAACGCAGTGAAGGGAACCGTTACTTGGAGGTTTTTGACCACTTTCAGGAATTTGCTAAACTGGGTTTCCTTATGATTTCTCCTCAAATGTTGGGGAAATGGAACTTGGATTTTGGTGGGTTCCTTCAAAGGTTCATCCTTCTTTTCTTTGTTTTTCGCTTCCTTAGCGGTGGATGGTTGGGAATCTTTTTGGCTCTCTACTTGTGTTGGCTCAACTATTGTTTCATTGGGTTGCTGAGGTTCTTTATAAGTGGTACCACTCCTAAGGGTGATAGCATTAGCGGTGTCCCTCGGTTGCTCACCATGAGGTGGGAGTTGGCCTTATTTCCTTTGGGTATTAGAGGCAGCCAATTGGGCCATTTGAGTTTCAAGCATCTTGATGGCAGCATTTTGAGCTTGATCACTCTTTTGAAGTTGAGAAAACATTGAATCTTGTTTTTGAACAACTTGGAGAAGCATGGATTCAATTTTGCTCAGGCTTGAGTCATTGGGTAGGCTTTGATTTTGGGGTGGTTGGTGTTGGTAAGGTTGAAATGGAGATCTCTGGTTTTGAAAACCAGGTGGATTATAGGGCTTCTGTTGATGTGGTATGAATGGTTGTTGAATCTGATGGTGGGGATTCTGAATGTTGGTGTTTTTGTAGGACAAAAGAGGATGGTTCTTTGTGTTCTCATTATAGAAGTTTGAGAAAGCATTGCCCTGCCTGTAGGCTTGGTAGGCATTGACTTGCTCTAGCAAACTCCTACATTCTTGAAAACTGCGTCCTCCAACCCCACATGTCTCGCATACCACTACGTGGTTAGTGACGTTAACATGTTGCTTGGATTGAGAAGAGCTTCCTACTTGTTGCTACATAAGAGCTAATTGGACTTCTAAGAGTGCTACTTTGCTAGAATCTTCCTGCTAGGTTTTGAGCGGCATAGCACGTGAGTTGCTCTACTGAGAGTCGTGAATTGCCATTGAATCGATAGTTGTGATGCGCGTATTTTATATAGACCTTTTAGGCCATATTTGCACACATTTCCATGCTCATTTAGTAGTGTTACACTACAAATATCCCCCGAATAGTCTACTTTGGTTTGTTTTGTAATATTTGCAGGTATGGACCAGAATGACGGAAAACTAGCCATTTTGTAGTTCCTCAAGCATGCATAAGTGAGTAGGAAATGAATCTTGGTGTCTCGGAATGCGTGAAGTCGTGTTAAAGGAATGGAAAAACGAAATCCATGAGCAAAGCTCTCGTTCGAAGTGTAAAAGCCTTCGATCGACTACTCTATTAATTAGAAGACCTCGATCGAGTAACCATTCTACTCGATCGAGCTGCTGGCTTTAGATGCTTACTCGATCGATCACACTAGTTACTCGATCGAGTGTTTTTTGTCTCACACTGTCCTCGATCGAGTGGTTTCATACTAATGGGCTTCGCGAGATAGTGTATTAAGCAATGGACGCCTTGTAATTTGTTATTCTACTTAAGGGTGAAACTACGTAACAATAGACATCTTCTCCTTAGTCTAGACTTCAGACTAGACAACAACTTTTTACCCTAGACTTTATTTTTGACTGCTATTTTGGTTCTGAATTGGAAGACTTCTTCTGACTTTTCTTTTTCTTTCCAATTCGGTATTATTGTTCTTGAATTCAATTAATTATTTCTCTATGTCTCTTTATTTCTTATTTATTGTTGTTGTTCTTCTTCCTATTATGCGTAGCTAATTCCTTTGCTAGGATTTAGGGGAACCGTGGCTTAGGTAAGATGAATTGATTAGTAGTCTTTAGATTAGGTTTGGATGCAATCATCACATTTAATAGCTTTTAATTGTTTGAGTCGACGCATTCAATTGACTGATTTGATACCCTCTTTAACCTAGATCGAGAGATTGGAAAAGGGCAGATCAATGATGAACATTGGGACTATGCTAATGAGGGGGAGAGCTAAGTTAGTATATCTTAGGGCGAATAGCGGACCGAAAGGACCTTTTGACTACCCACAAACCTATTTAGATATTACTTTGATTTCTATCCTGACCCTAGATGCCATGGGGAACCGACGATACTAGTTCTTCTCCTTCCTGTTATTTCGCTCTTTATTTCTCTTTCCCTTTTCTCTTGTAGTGTTACAAAATCATTTAAACCAACCCCCAGATTTAGTTAGCTTGGCAGACTTAGCAAGTTATAGGATTCCCTCTCCCTGTGGATTCGATACCCGACTGCCTCTACTGCATTTTGTTGAGACCGTTAGGTTTTATCTTTGATAGGGTTGCGATAGCCGTATCAAATTTTGGCGCCGTTGCCGGGGAGACGGTGTAATTTTATAGCTTTCTTTAGTTTGTCTTTGGTCTCAAGGAATTTATTCCTTGAGGCTGTTCTCATATTTGAGTTAGTGTTTAGTATTTGCAGGTATAAATCCTAAAAGAGGACCATTTGAACCTGCTGCTACTATAATTTCTCTGCAGGATGCCTAAGATTGCGAGTCATTCTGAGCCCAGTGCTGAGACTCTACCTAAGGGAACTACCCTCCCTCTTGCTGATGAGGGTACCTTCACAATACATCCGTCTTACTACAGTTTAGTGGAGCGGAATTTATTCCGGGGTATGGTAGATGAAGACCCAACTAGGCATGTTGAGATATTTACAGACTATTGTTCCGCCATTCATGTAGTTGCTGGTGTGACACAAGACAAGGTAAAGGAATTCCTTTTTCCTTTTTCCTTGACTGATGACGCTAAGGATTGGTGGAGAGATTTAGATAGGAAGGCTGTTGGGGTTAAAGATTGGAGTTCGTTAGCTCTAGCCTTCTATAGACGGTATTTTCCTCCTCTGCGAACCAATGCGCTGCGCCGCCAGATCACGAATTTTACTCAATCTACTACTGAAGATTTGAGTGTAGCGTGGGCCAGGTTCAAGAAGCTAGTTCGCTCAGTTCCACATCACGGGTTTGAGCAATGGTTTTTTTGCAACCAATTTTACAATGGGTTGCTTTATGAGCAAAGAATTGTTCTAGATGCTGCTGCACGAGGGAGATTTCAGGCTAATGTAGAGGATGATGAAGGGTGGCAACTTATTGAAAATATGGCCATCCATTCTGCTAGCTACGGTAATTCTAGAGCGAAGAGAAGGAGGGACACTGTTGTTGAAGAAGTTCATGTGGTAGAAACGGGGAATTTGAGTGAAATACACCAAGTTCAAGCTATTGAGATGGTTTGTGGTAGATGCGGTGATGAAGGACATGATCCTATTACTTGTTTGGCTGATTCAGCAAGGGTTCTTGCTTAAAGGAAGTTCAAGCAAGGGGGTTCCTTTTCCGAGTTATACGCCGAGTTAACTGTTGCAAAATCTCAACCACCCGTGGATGAAGGCAAGGTACTCATTACCCATGCCGAATATGAAGATCTCAAGGCCACTATCAATGCGCAAAAGCTTGAGCAACAATCTACTGCGGATACCCTCCGGAAACTGCTCGACAGATGCAATTCGCAACTTCCAAACAATGACCCAGTCAATGCCATAAATCAGAGAAGTGGTCGTGCTTAGGACGGTCCTGTACACGTCCCTGAAAGCACGCATACCAAGGTCGACGATGTCTCGGATGAATTAACTGAAGACGTACAGAGAAGTGATCGATCGACTGAGAATACCACTCGATCGAATGTTTTTGTTAAGGACAGTGCTCGATCGAGTAAACCCATCACTCGATCGAGTAGTCCAGTTGAAGAATGTCCTCGATCGAGTAGTATACCTACTCGATCGAGCAATCTAGGCATAGGAGATCCTCGGCCGAGTAGTCCTTCTACTCGATCGAAGGATGATGAGGAAGAAATCACTCGATCGAGTGCACTGAAGTCTCGATCGAGTGAATGTCAGACATCAGGCACGCGAATCGAGATTGTGTGCGATGAAGTACCTTCCCCTGCTGCGAAGGTACCGAGTAAAGAGAAAATTGGGGACCCGTTTCCGATGATCAGAGTCCCATACCCAGGTCGTTTGCGTGATTCAAAGACGGAGAAACAGTTCAGCAAATTTGTAGACATGGTTAAAAACATTCAGGTAACTGTGCCTTTTGCCGAGCTAACCACTCAAGTACCACCTTACGCCAAATTTATGAAAGATATTCTAACGCGTAAGAAGGCACTTGAGAATTTCGCTACTGTCGCTTTTATGGAAGAGTCTAGTAGTTTAATTCTGAATAAGTCTCCCTCTAAATTAAAGGATCCGGGTAGTTTCTCTATTACTTGTGTTATAGGAGATGTCGTGATAGATGGTTGATAGATGGGTTGTCTGAAGACGGCCAATATCACCCTACAGATGGTTGATAGATCTGTTAGGAGACCCTTAGGTGTCGTAGAAGACGTGCCCGTTAAGGTCGGCAAGTTTTTTATTCCGTTGACTTCATAGTCTTAGACATTGCTGAGGATACCTGTACCCAAATTATTTTGGGTCGGCCATTTTTGTGTACTACTGGGGCCATCATAGATGTTAAACTCGGGCGTTTGACTCTAGCTGTAGGGGATGATACAGTTTTGTTCAGTTTACCTGAAACTTTATCTAGACCTATGATAGAGGACACCTGCTTTTCTGTAGATATCATTGATGAGTTTATCTATGTGTTTTGGCCGGATTCCTTGATAAAAGATCCGTTGGAGTCTTTGACTTTTTTAGATGAGTGTACAGATTATTCTGATGACGATGACGCTGTGCTGAAATTGCTCGGAGTTACTGCAGATGAGGTGGAATTGACTGACGCAGAGGAAGAACAGCTGGGACACCTGGGTCATGCCTTGTGTTCCGTCCAGGTAAAGGTTCCCGAGCGTAAGCCTCTTCCAACTCACCTTAAGTATGCCTTTCTTGATAATACTGAGCAATTTCCAGTCATTGTTAGTTCCAAACTGAAAGAGGAACAGCTAACCGCTTTGTTGGCTGTACTTAAGAGGAACAGGCAAGCAATGGGTTATTCACTGGATGACATCAAGGGCATCAACCCCGATGTCTGTATGCACAGGATTGAGCTAGAAGAAGGTCATAAACCTTGCAGACAGGGTCAGCGAAAGCTGAACCCGAAGATGGAAGAGGTTGTGATGACCGAGGTGATGAAACTACTTGATGTCGGTATTATTTATTCAGTTGGTCACTCCAAATGGGTAAGCCCAGTTCAGGTCGTACCCAATAAAGGAGGTACTACAGTTCTTAAAAATGAAAAGAATGAGTTAATACCTACTCGACTAGTAACAGGGTGGCGGATGTGTAAAGATTATAGGCAGTTAAATGCCGCCACCAAGAAATATCATTTCCCCCTTCCTTTCATTGATCAGATGATAGAAAGGTTAGCTTCTCATGAGTTTTTCTGCTATCTGGATGGGTACTCAGGGTTCTTTTAGATCCCTATTCATCCAGATGATCAGGAAAAGACTTTTTTTACTTGTCCTAAGGGTCTTTTAGCTTATCGTAGAATGCCTTTTGGTTTGTGTAATGCCCCTGCCACCTTTCAGAGGTGCATGATGGGGATATTTTCTGAGTATATAGAGTCTATCATGGAAGTCTTTATGGATGACTTCAGTGTCTATGGGAATGATTTTGATAAATGTTTAGCTAACCTTGATAAAGTTTTGCAGCGTTGTATTGAGGTTAATTTGGTGCTAAACTGGGAGAAGTGCCATTTCATGGTCAATGAGGGAGTAGTCCTTGGGCACTTGGTTTTGAATAGGGGTATTGGGGTAGACAGAGCAAAGGTGCAAGTGATTCAGCAATTACCCCCTCCTATTAACGTTAAGGGGGTGAGGAGTTTCCTTGGTCACGCCGGTTTTTATCGCCGGTTCATCATGGACTTCTCTAAAATTACTAAACCACTTACACAGTTGCTATTGAAAGATGCTCCTTTCGATTTTACTGATGATTGTCTTTCTGCTTTGAACACTTTGAAACAGGCTTTGGTCTCTGCACCCATCATTCAGCCTCCTGATTGGACGCTGCCGTTTGAGATTATGTGCGATGCAAGCGATTAAGCACTAGGAGCGGTGCTCGGCCAGCGGAAAGACAAAGCTTTGAATGCTATTTACTATGCGAGCCGAACTCTGGATGAGGCTCAAGTGAAATATGCTACTACTGAGAAGGAGCTTTTAGCTGTAGTTTATGCGCTTGATAAATTTAGATCATATCTGTTGGGTTCTAAAGTTATTGTTTTTACAGATCATGCAGTGCTAAAACACCTTCTGAATAAGAAGGAAGCTAAACCCAGATTGCTGAGGTGGATACTCCTTCTCCAGGAGTTTGATCTGGAAATCAGGGACAAGAAAGGCGCTGAGAATGTTGTAGCTGATCATCTTTCGCGTTTGACGCGACAAGAGGGGAGGGATTCTCTTCCCATTAATGATTCGTTTGCTGATGATACTTTATGCACTGTTTATTCTATAAAATCTAAAGATGGTGTTGAACCTTGTTTGCAGATTATGTCAATCACATTGTTAGCCAGAAGCAGCCACTTGATATGTCTTATCAGCAGCGGAAGAAGTTTCTACATGATGTGCGTGATTATTTCTGGGATGATCCATACTTGTTCAAGTCATGCGCAGACGGTCTTTTCCGATGGTGTGTTCCGCAGTGGGAGATCAAAGCTATCCTAGAAGGCTGCCATTCTTCCCCTTATGGAGGTCACCACGGTCCATCGCGCACCGTGGCTAAGGTATTACAGTCTGGTTTCTATTGGCCGACTCTTTTTGCTGACGCTAAAGTTTTTGTTGCTAGCTGTGATGCTTGCCAGCGGACAGGAAACATATCGAAGAGACATGAGATGCCCCAAAACGGCATTTTAGAGGTCGAGATTTTTGATGTCTGGGGCATTGATTATCAAGGACCATTCCCGTCGATTCTTGGTAACAGATATATTCTGGTAGCTGTAGATTATGTGTCTAAATGGGTAGAAGCGATTACTACTCCCAACTGTGATGCCAAGACCGTGATTAAGCTGTTTCGTAAGACCATTTTCCCTCGTTTTGGCGTCCCTATGGTTGTCATTAGTGATAGGGGTATGCATTTTAGGGACCAGCAGCTAACGACCTTACTGTCTAAATATGGTGTCAAACATCGTAAGGATTTGGGGTATCATCCTCAGACTAGTGGGCAAGTTGAAGTCTCTAATAGGGAACTAAAGGAGATTTTAAGTAAGGTCGTGTCTAAATCACGGAAGGATTGGAGTGCCAAACTGAATGACACATTATGGGCCTACATGACCGAATTTAAGACACCTATCGGTACCTCACCGTATCGATTAGTGTATGGGAAGTCCTGTCATTTACCTGTTGAGCTAGAACATAAAGCCTGGTGGGCAGTCCGCCAACTTAATTATGATGCTAACTTGTGTGGTGAGAAACGTTTGTTGCAGCTAGATGCACTAGAGGAATTCCGTCTGAATGCCTATGATAGCTCGCGCATTTACAAAGAAAAGACCAAACGTTGGCACGACAAGCGAATCATACCTCGTGAGTTCCAAGTCGGGCAGAAGGTGTTGCTATTTAATGCTCGACTGCGTTTATTTCCTGGTAAGCTGAAATCCAAGTGGAGCGGTCCGTACACGGTAACTGCTGTTACTTAGTTCGGTTCCGTTGAGATAGAAGACTCCGAGGGTAACCGGTTTAAGGTTAATGGGCATCAGGTGAAACATTACTATGGAGCTGACAGTGTCGTGGGTCGCGTCGAAGTGCTCTTCTTCGAGGGAGATGAGGAGCTTGATGATTGAAGCTTAAAGGTCCTGCGGGACCTTATAAACCTGCGCTTATCGGGAGGCAACCCGATCTATTAGTGTTTTGATGTACCATATTCATAACTTTTTAGTAGTTTATTTCTGTTTTACTGTTCAAACAATTCAATTGCGTCCTTTCTTGCTTCTCGCAGTTTTGGTGTTACTTGCTCTGACATTTTTTGTTCGATCGAGTATCCTTTCCGCTCGATCGAGCACTACACCCCCTCGATCGAGCATTTTGGTCACTCGATCGACCACTTCTGCAAAGGCACCTCTCGAACGAGCTGCTTTCTACTCGAACGAGAAAGCCTCACCTTGTTTTGATTCGATCGAGTCGTGTTTTACTCGATCGAATCCCTGGAGCAGCTTCTTTCGGTCTGGTTTGGGGAAGTCGGTTATACGCGCATTCCTGTAAGTTCCGACTCTCTCTCTAGTTTGCAATTCTTTTACTTTACTTTGTACAATGGGGATATTGTACGGTTTGGTTTGGGGAGGTTTTGCATCCATATTGTGTCTGCATTTCGTTTCACCGCATTTTTGTATGCATTGTTAATCACTCAAAAATTCCAAAAACTTCAAAAATTTCATGTTTATTTTTGCATTTTAGTCGACTTAAGCCCTGCACAGTTAATATCTCTTGCATGGTCATTTGCTGTTAATCGATGCTGAACGAATAGACTTGACTTGACATGTTGGCAACCTACTTACATATTCTGAGGATTAGAGCTTTTAAACTGGTGACATCTAGGACCAGTTCATATAGGATTGTGAGTAGTTACTCCCTCGTGTCATTGCATTGCATGTATATGAAATTTGATTCTTATTGCCTGCACATACGGGTTCGTGGTCGGTATCACATGTTTGGAGAATGCTTGCAATTTCCCTTTTTCTCATTACCCAATTAACTCCACATTCAGCCAAAACTGCCAGTTGACCCACAATCTACATCCTAAATTTAGCCTACCTTGCGTCGAGCTAGTCTAGTATTGGTTGTTGAGGTATTTACTTAATTTTATCATCTTGGTTTGCATCCTTGCCACGGAGTTGGTATCTGAAGAATTTGGGAATCGTAGTTGAAATTGTTTCCGCGGAAGTGTTAGCTGAATATTCTAAAAAGAAATGAAAAGAAAAAAAAAAAGACAAAAAATATTAGAACAAAAAGAACAAGAAAATGATCTATGTTCCCATGCTTTATTCATATCATATGGGGATTCATTAACAGCTGAACAAGCTAACCAGTTTCGTTTCCACTCCATTCTTTTGGTTCTAGTGAGTTGTCGGCCGAATCATGGCCGTGTACTTCGTTATGAGATAAGAAGACGGATTTTGTTATTTGATTAAGATCAGGTAGCTAGCTTGACGCTTTACCTCCTCTATTCCATTATTGTTTTGCCCCTTCTTACCCATAACCTTACTTATCCAAATGTTGCGAGTATTCGGCGTGTGATAGTCCTTGAATGGTGGTTGTGCGTGTGTACGGTAACTGAATCTTTTATCATGTTAGTTGGCATTGCATGAACGCGACGGTCGTAGTGAGGTGAGCGACTATTTTCTCCTTCTCTCTCTTACACATAACATGCTTACCCTTTGCTTTGCTGAGAGAAGAGTGACCCGTGAGAGTCCGACATTGATGGTCTGGCAAGGTCGGCGGTTCAGTTCGTTTGCATTTGATATCATTGCTGAGGTTGATTGTTGCATTAAATTGGTTCAAGCAGGCGATTTGCGGTAGTCCGGAGTTTATTTGTTCAATTTATTTGTTGCATCCTTTTTGCTTGAGGGCAGGCAAAGGTTTGGTTTGGGGAAGTTTGATGCGTGTATTTTATATAGACCTTTTAGGCCATATTTGCACGCATTTCCATGCTCATTTAGTAGTGTTATACTACAAATATCCCCCGAATAGTCTACTTTGGTTCGTTTTGTAATATTTGCAGGTATGGACCAGAATGACGGAAAACTAGCCATTTTGTAGTTCCTCAAGCATGCATAAGTGAGTCGGAAAGGAATCTTGGTGTCTCGGAATGCGTGAAGCCGTGCTGAAGGAATGGAAGAAGGAAATCCATGAGCAAACCACTCGTTCGAGGTGTAAAAGCCTTCGATCGACTACTCTATTAATTAGAAGACCTCGATCGAGTAACCATTCTACTCGATCGAGCTGCTGGCTTTGGACATTTACTCGATCGAGCACTATGGTTACTCGATCGAGTGATTTGGACAACGAATTCTACTCGTTCGAGAGGTTTCATACTAATGGGCTTCGCGAGATAGTGTATTAAGCAATAGACGCCTTGTAATTTGTTATTCTACTTAAGGGTGAAATTACGTAACAATAGACAGACTCCTTACTCTAGACTTCAGACTAGACAACAACTTTTTACCCTAGACTTTATTTTTGACTTTTATTTTGGATTTGAATTGGAAGACTTCTTCTGACTTTCTTCTTCTTTCCAATTCGGTATTATTGTTCTTGAATTCAATTAATTATTTCTCTATGTCTCTTTATTTCTTATTTATTGTTGTTGTTCTTCTTTCTATTATCCGTAGCTAATTCCTTGGCTAGGATTTAGGGGAACCATGGCTTAGGTAAGATGAATTTATTAGTAGTCTTTAGATTAGGTTTGGATGCAATCATCACATTTAATAGCTTTTAATTGTTTGAGTCGACGCATTCAATTGATTGATTTGATACCCCCTTGACCTAGATTGAGAGATTGGAAAAGGGCAGATCAGTGATGAACATTAGGACTATGCTAATGAGGGCGAGAGCTAAGTTAGTATATCTTAGGGTGAATAGCGGACCGAAAGGACCTTTTGACTACTCACAAACCTGTTTAGATATTACTTTGATTTCTATCCCGACCCTAGATGCCATATGGAACCGACAATCCTAGTTCTTCTCCTTCCTGTTATTTCGCTCTTTATTTCTCTTTCCCTTTTCTCTTGTAGTGTTAGAAAATCATTTAAACCAACCCCCAGATTTAGTTACCTTGGCAGACTTAGCAAGTTGAAGGATTTCCTCTCCCTGTGGATTCGATACCCGACTGCCTCTACTGCATTTTGTTGAGACCGTTAGGGTTTATCTTTGATAGGGTTGCGATAGCCGTATCAAGTTGCACTAGCTATTTCTACATCGATCTGATCGAAACGACCATTGTTAGCGGAGTCGAGGATATGACGCGATTCGCCACAACAACCGTTGTAGAAGGTGATAGCTAAGAACCATGAATCAAGGCCATGATGAGGCCATTCTCTTTGTAATTCTTTGTACCTTTCCCATGCCTCATAAAGGCTTTCATCGCCTCTCTGACGGAATCCAGTGATTTGACTTCGTAAGAGTGCGGTTCGTTCTGGTGGGAAGTACTTTTGATAGAAAGCAAGAGCTAGACTATCCCAGTCGGTTATTCCTAAGACAACTCGGTCAAGGCTATTGATCCAAAGTTTAGCCTTTCCTGTTAAAGAGAAGGGAAAGAGCATTTCCCTAATCTGCTCTTGGGATACTCCAGTTTGTCTAATTGTGGAGCAATAGTCACAGAAGTTTTGAATATGAAGATTGGGATCTTATGTGGCATTGCTACCAAATTGAGTTCTTTCTATTAAACTGATGAAGGCAGGTTTGATTTCAAAGTTTTGGGCTGTGATTTGGGGTGTAGCAATACCCCTTGGAAGTGTATCTGCAGTTGGTTTGGAATGGTCTGAAACTCGAACCATTTTCTTTTGTGAAGATGAAGATGGAGTGTTGTTTGAAAGTTGATTGGTTTTTGAGAATAGAGATGAGAATGGATCTTCTTCTCCTTGAAGATTAGATAAAATATCCGAGTAATTCTCACGAATACGGTCTAAACTTGAAGTATCAGAAGCTTTTGAAATTTCGTTGAATAGCTTTCGTCTCCTACGCAGAGTCCTTTCTAGATCGGGGTCTAAAGAGATAGGGGTCCCTAGTCTTGAAGATCTGGGCATAAGATTGAAAAGCTAAGATGAAAAGTCAAGAGAGGTCTGAAGGAATTTGGGTTCCTAAAGACAAGATAAAGCTAATTGCAATAAAAATCACAAGAAAAAGGGAAACTAAACCGTGCTCCCCGGCAACGGCGCCAAAATTTGATCGGACCTGTCGCAAGTCCTGGTCAAAGATAATTACCCAGAATAGGCTAATAACAAATTAATGTAATTAGGGAAGTAGGGGTCGATGCTCAGGGAGATGGTGTTTCCTATAGAATGTGAAATGTGTTGCAATTAGGTCTTATATAACGAGTATCTGGGTTTTGGGGTTTTGATTTCTAATCTAATAAAAAGCATAAATGAAAACAGAATAAAAGCAAATCAAAACGAAAACAATAAAGCAAGTGATGGATTAACAATGATAAAAAGAATTTAGGGAAGTAGGTTCACACATGTAGAGTAACATATTGATGAAATTGGATTTGGAACATGCAAATAATTCATTGTGAGTTCGTAAGAATGATGTGTTCATTACAATCATAGATTAGATGGTCTAGCAGGCTTTTAGGCAATTTACTAGGTCTTAATCTACCATGTCATGTTTTGTCTATTCAATTCACGTATTTCTACCTTGGAAAAGAATTCGATTCTAGTCAATGATTTTGATCAGGAATCGTTAACTATCGTTATAGTCCAAACATGCATAGACACGATGTTTTAAAAGCACAATTTATTTTATCCAATTATCATATTTTAATCAACTTACATGGCTACCCTACACCCTAGAAAAATGACTACTCACTCATGGCGATGTTTAAATCTAAGATGATGTTAATAATGAAAACTAGGATAGACATGTTTATTTGGTTTTGACAATATTTTAAGACTCTTTTTATGGCGATAATAACGACGCTATATTGACGATCTAATGAAGTGAAACGATTACAACGATATTGAAATTGAATCTATAATAACATGTAAAGGAAAAAAAAATCAAATAAGAAACATGAAAACTTAAAACAAAAGATAAAATAGGAATACCTAGATGATGATCAACAACGATAATGATGAATTACAAACAACCGTAATAGAAATTCCTTGCATAGATTTGTCGATCCACGAATTACAACGCTTAAACCACACAAAGTAGATTACAAAGATGAAATTCTTATTGATCTAGGCTAAGGATTTTATGTAGAAAAGACAGAAATAAACAAAGAAACTAAGGACAAAAAGGAAGAAGAAAATGATCTAGACAAGAGAAGAGAGGCTAGGTTTCTCTCCACCTAATATAGGGTTTCTAATCTAAAGAGAAGTGTAAGAAGGGAAGTGTGAAGTGTGGAGAGGTACATGTTGATATGTGGTGGCTGAGGCATCCTTTTATAGCAGTAGGGTTTCGTGGGGAAGGGGTCATGCATTCATCACTTACACGATCGGGTACACCACTTACCCGATCGGGTAAGTTGTATTCCAGAAGCTTTGACTTTCGTTTCATCTCCCCTTGCATATGACTTGACTTTCATTATCCCCCTTGACCTCTTGAGTCAGGTTTATTGATAGGGTTTGATGTAAAGTGATGATTTCTTCGCCTAACTGATCAATCTTCTAACAACTGCGAAACCGTCTTTGTTTCTTATTTCTTTTAAATTAGTGAACCTTCTTGAAATGCCTTTGTCTTGGACAAGCTTGCTTCTTCAAATCGTCGGGTTCTAGGCAAATGCTAGGGAACATAGAAAAAGAGCGTAGAAACGTCACTTTCCCTACAAAACAGGTTAGAAAATAGGAATTCGCCTAGAAGACGATATTAGCTCACAAAATGGCTTAACAAAGCACAAATGACATACAAAACCGAGCTAAATTGGGAATCAAAATCATACAAATATTCACTTATCAATAATATATATGTCAACTATAAATATCGTATATTTATAATTTGCTAATTAAATATAACAGTTTATATTTAATTACGAATTAACATTTAATTCGTTTAAGCTTACATTATTTAATCGTATCAAAAAATTCCATTATATACATCAATTAGATATAACAGTTTATAGTCAATTACGAATTAACATTTAATTCGTCTCAGCTAGTATTATTTAATTGTATCATCATTATATTGACTATCCTTTTAGTCATATAGATCGACTAACCTTTTAGTCATATAAGGCATCAATATGATTATATTATTCATATAATCATATCTCTCAAACACATCGTTTAGGTGTGACTTTTAGGGACCTGTTGATCACCGCCATTAAAATGACAATAACGTCAAACTTCTAGCAAGCCAACCGTTATCGATAAACGTTAATCAACTGATAAGAATACTAAGTATACTCTGTGAACCTGTAAGAGATTTATACACGTTGTCACTCTAACTGTGGAGGACACTAGCTCCAACAATCTCCCACTTGTCCTCACAAGTGTATGTGCGATAACCGATTCTCATATCCAAAATTTCTCCCACTCAATGTAAAACAATTTGCAAAGTCCGTATTCACAAAGGTCGTATTTTACAAGTGATCAATATCAAGAGTGGTTTTTCCGACTAGAGAGTAACTTAACTGATAAACGAATCATTATTCGAGCTTGGCCATGCATTTCAGTTACAACTCCTCGAGTGGCCCTGAGAAATAACAAAACCTGATAAAGGTTGGATATTTTCTTCAACTCGAATCCTGCAGATACAAGCACAGTATGAAATGACCCAGTAAAAATATTCTTAGCCTCCTGTTACGGTCGACCATGAGAAATAAACCAAAGTCACCCAAAAACTGCCTTAATCTCAAGAGACAGTCGATAGTCAAAAGAATCGACTCTAGGAACACTATGGACGTCCAATCCACGACCTGGCACCGAATGTTCTTACACATTTAGGACTTCATAACGTTGTCACGATGTCCTACGAGGTATCTTTATAACTCGTATCTGTGATCAATCAGTCAACCGTTTGACTTATGGCTCGTTGAACCCACCATCAATCAACTTCACAATATAATTGCCAGAGTTATCAGCTCATATGGGCGATTACGGACCAAAACAAATATAATGTAATTCAGTTCACTTTGTGGCGTTCAATGTTGTCGTACAATCCACATGAAAAACAAAATATGAAACAATACGATGATGTTATGAATAGTATATGAAAAAGATACATTTATCTAATCCATATAAACAGCTACTACAACTCAGAAACACGTTTAATTCCCATGGAAATAACGTGCCCTTCATGCTTATCATATTTAACGGTTTAGTGAGAGTGTTCGCAATGTTGTCATCCGAAGCAATCTTTTCTATCACTATCTCCTTTTGCTCCACGTAATCTTGGATCATGTGAGCCTTCCGAAGTACATGTCTAGACTTGTTGCTAGACTTAGGCTCCTTAGCTTGGAAGATGGTACCTCTATTTTCACAATAGATGGTGATTGGGTCATTTGAACTAGGAACTACGGTTAGTCCTTGTATGAACTGACGCATCCATATAGCTTCCTTTGCAGCTTCCGAAGCGGCATAGTACTCGGACTCAGTTGTAGAATCTGCTATAACACTTTGTTTGGAACTTTTCCAGCTGACCGCAGCGCCATTAAGAGTAAAGACGAATCCAGACTGAGATTTCGAGTCATCTCGATCCGTTTGGAAGCTAGCATCCGCGTAACCGATTGCGCATAACTTCGTATCTCCTCCATAAGTCAATACCCAATCCTTAGTCCTTCGTAAGTACTTAAGGATGTTTTTAACAGCAATCCAGTGTGTTTCACCTGGATTGCCTTGGTACCGACTCGTCATACTCAATGCATATGCCATGTCTGGACGTGTGCATATCATGGCATACATGATCGATCCTATGGCTGATGCATAAGGAACACGACTCATGCGCTCGACCTCTTCCAATGTCTTGGGTGCGCGAGTTTTACTCAAATGCATCCTGAAAGTCATTGGAAGGTACCCCTTCTTGGAGTTGGTCGTGCTGAACCTTTCAAGAATCTTATATATATAAGACTCCTGACTGAGTGATAACATCCGTTGTGATCTATCTCAATAGATACGGATCGCCAATATGCGTTGTGCCTCACCCAGATCTTTCATCTGGAAATGGTTCTTTAACCATACGTTTACCGAAGATAAGAGAGGAATGTCACTCCCAATCAAGAGTATGTCGTCGACATACAATATCAAGAAGACAATATTACTTTGACTCGACTTGACATACAAGCATGGTTCCTCGACCGATCGAATGAAACCATTCTCTTTTATCACCTGGTCAAAACGATGATTCCAACTCCGAGAAGCTTGCTTAAGTCCATAGATGGAACGCTTAAGCTTGCATACCTTCTTAGGATTTTTAGGATCAATGAAACCTTCGGGTTGTACCATGTACAGTTCCTCCTCCAAATAACCGTTTAAGAAGGAGGTTTCCAAATCCATCTGCTAAATTTCATAGTCATGAAAAGCGGCAATCACTAAGATTATCTGAATGGAACGCAGCATAACTACGGGTGCAAAGATTTCATCATAATGCAATCCTTGCACTTGAGTGAAACCTTTTTCCACTAGTCGTGCCTTATAGGTGTCTGCTTGTCCTTCTACAGAATGCTTTATCTTATAAAGCCATTTGCACTAAAGAGGTCGTACCTTATCAGGCAAATCAACAAGATCCCATACGTCATTCTCATACATGGAGTACATATCGGATTGCATGGCTTCAAGCCATAGCTTAGAGTCGGAACAGGTCATGGCACCTTTATAAGTAGCGGGTTCGTTACTCTCTAGGAGCAAAATGTCATCTCTATCATTCTCCTCGACCATACCAATGTATCTGTCTGGAGGAATGGAGACTCTACCCGACCTCCTAGGTTCCTGAGGAATATTAACCGTAGCAGAAGTTGAAAGGAACATCTTCCTCTATCGGTTGCTCGGTTGTTGGATCTTGAATCTCCGACAGATCGAAGGTTGTATTACTTGACTTGTTCTCGAGAAACTCTTTCTCTAAGAACTTCGCACTAGCCGCAACAAAAACTCGATGTTCAGTAGGGGAATAGAAGTAATGACCAAACATTCCTTTTAAATAACCAATAAAGTATGTCTTGACCGATCGCGGGCCGAGCGTATCCTCGTGTCTCGACTTGACATAAGCCTCGCAGCATTAAACCCGAATAAAGGACAAGTTAGGGACCGTTCCCTTCCATATCTCATATGGAGTCTTGTCTATAGCTTTAGACGGACTTCGATTAAGTATAAGAGCAGGTGACAAAAGAGCAAAACCCCATAGTGAATCAGGTACTACCGTGTGACTCATCATGGATCGAACCCTATCAAGTAATGTTCGATTTCTCCGTTCAGACATACCATTTAATTGAGGTGTTCCAGGTGGAGTTAACTGTAATACTATGCCACAGTCTTTAAGGTGTTGATCAAACTCATTTGAAAGATATTCGCCACCACGATCTGATCGAAGTGCTTTAATCTTTCTTTCCAGTTGGTTCTCAACCTTATTCTGGAATTCCTTGAACTTTTCAAAGGACTCACTTTTATGCTTCATTCAGTAGACATATCCGTATCTACTCAAATCATCCGTGAAAGTGATAAAATATCTATAGCCGTCTCTTGCGTTGATTGACATAGGTCCACATACATCAGTATGTATGAGTTCTAATAGGTCATTAGCACGCATTCCAACACCTTTGAAGGAAGTTCGAGTCATTTTGCCGATAAGACATGATTCACACGTGCCAAATGATTCGTAATCAAATGGGGAGATAGTCCCATTCTCAATGAGCTTCTTTACACGTTTTTCATTTATGTGTCCCATACGACAGTGCCATAGATAAGTTTGATCTTTGTCACCAGCCTTTACTTTCTTATTATTCACATGTAATATGTCTGTGGTTTTATCTAAGATATAAATGCCATTCATGGAAACTGCTTTGCCATAAATCATTTCATTCAAAGAGAAAATACAGCTATTGTCTTTTATTGAAAATGAAAAACCGTCTTTATCAAGCACGGAAACATAAATAATGTTCTTAGATAAACTGGGTACATAGTAACAGTTATATAAATACAACTCAAATCCACTCGGGAGTTGGATTACATATGTTCCCATTGAGACTGCAGCAACTCTTGCTCCATTCCCGACTCACAGGTCCACATCACCCTTTGCGAGAGGTGTGATGTTTTTTAGGCCCTGCAAATGATTACATAGATGAGAACCACAACCTGTATCAAGTACCCAAGTTCCGAAACTTGCATGGTTAATCTCAATCATATGAATATAAGATGACATACCAACAGGAGTGACGCGGCATGCTTTTATGTCCTCACGGTACACGGGACAGTTCCTCCTCTAATGCCCAGTCTTGTGGCAATGGTGGCACTCAATGTTACTGTCCTTTCTCTTTGCCTTGCCTTGTGAGCTACTAGTCTCACCAGGCCCACTCTTACCCTTTCCTGACTTCTTAAACTTTGGCTTCCCTACAGTTAGGTCGCCGTTAGCCTTGCCTTTACCTTTGTTCTTGTTGGAAATCATGAGAACATCTTGCTTCATGCTCCCACTCAATTTCAGATCCTTCTCGGTCTGTACGAGAAGTGAGTGTAGCTCATGAGGACTTTTCCTCATGTCATTCATGTAGTAATTTGCCCTGAAAAGGGCAAAACCATTATGAAGTGAATGAAGCATACGGTCAATGACTATGCTCTCACTGATTTTGCAATCAAGTGCCTCCAGTTTTTCAACATTCTCAATCATATCAAGAATGTGTGGGCTAATCGGTTGGCCCTTCTGGAGTTTTGCCTCAAAGAAGCGACATGTATGCTCATACGTAACGATTCTCGGTGCTTTTGAGAATTTGTTAGTGAGCGTGGTGAAAATCTTATTTGCACCTTGGGCAATGAAGCGTCTTTACAAATTGGTTTCCATTGCAAAGATGAATACGTTCTTTATCTTATTTGCACCCGCTTCCATTGTAAAATTAGCCTATAATTGAGCATACATAATTTTAAAGAAAATAAAAGGAGATTCGAGATCTCAAAATTACATCAAGATCATGTTTCCATCATTACGAAAACATAATCAACTAAGGCCACACTAGGTAATACAAATTACAACCAATTGAAAAAATCCGTAAATAAACTATTCAACAAATCATTCAACAAAATAAAATGCATCAACAATAAATTAGTCATTCCATACATAATTCCATAATTATGTAGAGTAATTTATCCAAACCACCTATTTTAAAATGATCAAAATTATGTGAAAATTCCTAAATTACTCACAATAATTCCAATCAAACATAATCCAATTTTAATTCATATTATCGTATAATATGAATTAATCCAACATTATTTTAAACCATTTTAAAATAATTGGGTATATAATAATTGTGAACTTTTTCACAACAACAATCACACATTATCAATATAATGCATAAAATAAAAAAATTCGGCCAAATTAAAAAAAAAAACAAAAAAACCAAATCAATTTTTTTTTTTTATAAAACAACCACGGTATTTTTTTTAATTAAATAATACATACTAATTAAACATTTTAATTTGATGTTGCTAATATTACAAGATCGGTACAATTATCAACATTCAATCATTATTAAACATTGATACAGACTAGATGATTCAATTTAATATTTTAAAATGAATATCTAAATCATGATTAAATCGATTATCTTAATATTCGACTAATCATAATTGATTTGAACATCATTAAAATTAATGAATCATGATGCAAAACAACAATTTAACATCATGTATGCCGAAAATATATAGCAAAAACAAATGTTCATAAACATTCAAAACAATTTCCATTTACATTTTAATTTAATCCTTATTAAATTAAAACATCTAAAAATTTATCATATTGTCATCTTAACATTTTAAAACAACAATATCAATAAATCAAAATGAAAACAAGAATAAAAAAAAAATACACGGCTGAAAAAATATTTGAGCCGAAAAAATTTCAGAAAAAATTTAATTTCATATTTCATCATTTATGAAAAATCATATAAAATAATTTCGTAGCCAAAGCTCTGATACCACTTGTGGGAAATATCGGTATATTTCAACATGAAATTTAAGGATTATAACGAAATTATAATATATGAAATACGAGTCATAAACGAAATGCATAATATAAAACATAGAGATTAGAATCAACCTCCGGTCCTAGCAATATGGCCTAAGAACAAATATCGAGATCGATATGCTCCTAATCATTGCACCCAAGATGCTCTGAGAAATGTCTTTTTCTTGTGCTAGAATGAATACCAAAATTACGAATTATATTTTTGTGTGAAGTAATGATAATAATGTAGAGAAAGAGTTGATATCAAACTCTTCTCCTTTCTTTTTGTTTTAACCGTCCAACAAGTAGTGGAGAGAAGAGATGACTCTTCTTTTCTCTACTTGTTTTTAGGTTGTTAGCTTTTCATTTTAATGTATAAAATGTGTATGTATTATTATTGTCATTTATGTTGTCACATATTAATAAGTTCATACAACATCTTGTAGTCGATTTATTAATACCGGTCTGAAATCATTTATTATGACAGTATTGCATAATATATATGTCAACTATAAATATCGTATATTTATAATTTGCTAATTAAATATAACAGTTTATATTTAAATACGAATTAACATTTAATTCGTTTAAGCTTACATTATTTAATTGTATTAAATAATTACATTATATAAATCAATTAGATATAACAGTTTATATTCAATTACGAATTAACATTTAATTCGTCTCAGCTAGTATTATTTAATCGTATTAAATAATAGTATCATCATTACATTGACTAACCTTTTAGTCATGTACATCGACTAACCTTTTAATCATATAAGGCATCAATATGATTATATTATTCATATAATCATATCTCTCAAACACATCCTTTAGGTGTAACTTTTAGGGACCAGTTGATCACCGCCATTAAAATGACAATAACGTCAAACTTCTAGCAAGCCAACCGTTATCGATAAACGTTAACCAACTGATAAGAATACTAAGTATACCCTGTGAACCTGTAAGAAATTTATACACGTTATAACACTAACTGTGGAGGACACTAGCTCCAACACAAGTACAGTGTGAGGGTGGGTTCTTTTATTTAAGACAGGAAGAAAAATGGGATATTCTTGATCTTTTGATGGAGAATTCCCGACAATTAGAAATGACATTTTCTACTCTTAATCTTGATCATTGATTTGACACCTCCCCGGGCCTGGAATTGAGTCCAAGTGATGTTGTGAAGAATAATGATTACCATATGTCTCTTATTCTTGATACGAGTGCTCAAATTTATAATGAGGGGGAGAGTAATGACTTTGATTTGTTCACTTTGTCTTATAGTGAACCCACAATAGATTTTAACTTACCCCCACAATTTGATGACATAGCTTTGGATGGTGACTTGGGTGATACTATATGGAATTTGGATGACACTTTTGATTGGATTGAGAAAAATAACAACTTAATTACGATGATCCAATTTCATAAAGAAACATATCATGACTTTTTGATTGTTTTCGAAATATCTAAAGGACATGATGAGTATATTGTACATGCTTATATGATTATGAGTCGTGTATGATTTCTTTTTATTATAATTTGTTATAATGTCTTAACCAACTCTTTTTCTATCTTGTATGATCTTCTCCAAAGAGCATTGACATGTTCCACTCCTAATTGAATGATATTTTCTTAATGAAAGAGTAGTGCTATGTGACCCCATACTTGGTTCTTAACCTTGAACATGTGTCGTACGGGACGTTAAACTAACGCTTACGGGAGGCAACCCAGCTTTAATGTTTTAATGTGTGCATTTGATTTTGAATAAAGTAGTTTGAGTGTACCAATTGATGCTAAATGGATGATGATGAGAGTGCATTTTCAAGCTAAGTTTGGATGCTTTCTTTTGCTCGGTAATTTCTACACCCTTCCTTTTGTTTTTTTCACATCTCTTATTTTGTCATTGAGGACAATGTCATATCATGTTCAAGTGTGGGGGAAGGGTTTTAGCTCATTATGGTGGTCTATAGATGCATTTAATTACATTTAGTCATGTAGTTGGATTTACTTATCCTCACTTTTTCATGAATTTATATTAGTTGATATTTTCTAGTTTCGAAATGTAGTTCACATATATGAATTAGGTGTTTTAACACTTGCATGGTTAATACTTGTGCCTATTTTGACATGTTGTGTTCACCTTGGACTCCTAGTGGTGTGAACATGCCTTTGATGGTCATAATTGTCACAAAAATATAGTTTGATCAACATATCCTCCATTATTCCAAAAACAAAACAAAAACAAACAAAAAAATCAAATGACAAATAAAGTGGATTCTTCTCATGTTGCGAAGGGGGTATGAGAAGCTATGTTTCCAAGAGCCATGTTATTATTGTTCTATGGTTATAAAAAGTTGTGTTCAAGTGCAAAAAAATGTCTATCAAGTTGTAATTCATATCTTTACATGTTGGCATCCCGTGCTTGTTTTCACGTTTGCCAAGGACCGAGTCCCGTGGTAAGTTAAAGGATGACAAGTATGGACCTCAATTCGTTGATTTCACCAAGATTTTGGATCCAAAGGACCGAGTTCGGAGGTGGAACAAAGGGTTATTTTAGTGGATTGAGATTGGATTGACATATCTACTGATCGTGCTTGTCGCGAGCCCGATACAAAGATAAATTACCCAGACTAGGCTAATAACAAATTAATGTAATTAGGGAAGTAGGGGTCGATCCTCAGGGAGATGGTGTTTCCTATAGAATGTGGAATGTCTCGCAATTGGGTTTTATCTATCGTGTTTCTGGGTTTTGGGATTATGATGTCTAAGCTAACAAAAAACATAAATGAAAACAAAATAAAAGCAATTGAAGATGAAAGCAATAAAGCAAATGATGAATTAACAAAAATGAAAAGCATCTAGGGAAGAAGGTTCACACATGTAGACTAATATATTGATGCAATTGGATATGGAACATGCAAATAATTCATTGTGAGTTTGTAAGAATGATGTGTTCATTACAATCATAGGTCAGATGGTCTAGCAGGCTTTTAGGCAATATACTAGGTCTTAATCCACCATGTCATGCTTTGTCTATTCAATTCTCGTATCTCTACCTTGGAAAAGAATTCCATGCTAGTCAATGATTTTGATCAGGAATCGTCAACTATCGTTATAGTCCAAACATGCATAGACACAATGTTTTAAAAGCACAATTTCTTTTATCCAATTATCATCTTTTAATCAATCTAACATGGCTACCCTACACCCTAGAAAGGTGACTACTCACTCATGATAATGTTTATATCTAAGATGATGGTCATAATGAAAACTAGGATAGACATGTTTACAATAATTAAAGACTCTCTATGTGACGATAATAACAACGCTAATTGATAATCTAGGAAATGAAATTACTAAAATGAATCTAAGATAATATGGATATAAAATAACAATCAAATGGGAAACATAAGGACATTAAACAAAGGGTAAAATAGAAATACCTAGGTGACGATCAACAACGAAAGCGATAACAATAATAGAAAACCCTTGCATAGAATAATCGTTCCTTGAATTACAACACTTGAACCCAACAAAGTAGATTACAAAGATTGAAATTCTTATTGATCTAAGCTAAAGTTTTGATGTAGAAAGGACAGAAATAAACTAAGAACTAAAGATGAAAAGAAGAAGAAAATGATCTAAACTAGAATTTCTAAACTAAAGAGAAGAGAAAAGATTATTCTAAAGAGGATGTAGAAGAGATGTGTAAAGAGGATTGTGTGATGTTGTGTGGCTGGAGCATCCTTTATATAGCATTAGGGTTTCTCGGGGAAGGGGTCGAGCTTTGAACATATAGGACAAAAGAAGGAAGTTGAAGCAATTTGCTCGAAGCAGCAGGGATCCCCGATCGGGTACACACTTACCCGATCGGGTAAGTTGTCATCTGGGTCCTTTGACTCTCGTTTCATCTCCCCTTGCATATGACTTGACTTCCATCATCCCCCTTGACCTCTTGAGTCGGGTTTGTTGATAGGGTCTGATGTAAAGCGATGGATTCTTCGCCTAACTGATTGATCTTCCGACAACTGCGACATCGTCTTTACTTCTTCTTTCTTTTGAATTGGTGAACTTTCTTGAAATGCCTTTGACATGGTCAAGCTTGCTTCTTCAAATCGTCGGGTTCTAGGCAAATGCTCGGGAATATAGAAAAAGGGCGTAGAAACGTCAGTTTCCCTACAAAACAGGTTAGAACATAGGAATTCGCCTAGAAGACGATATTAGCTCATAGAATGGCTTAACAAAGCACAAATGATATACAAAACCGAGCTAAAATGGAGGTTAAAATCATACAAATATTCACTTATCATCTACCAAATCAATGGTGTTCCTAACGTTCCCAAGTGAAAACAAATGTTACAAATACTCAAAGTGAAGTATATTGTGCTCAAAAGAACAAATCTACCTAAATAAATTTCTCTATGTTGATTGATCGATGTTTGAGTGATGGTTGTGGCGGGTTTTAATGTTTACTAACCCATTAGGCTTGACAAGGCACTCTTTCTTGAACTTGAATCTTTGTAGAGTTGGCTTAATGTTCAATGCATTTGTTACGATTTCCAAAATCATTCATTTGAACTTGCATTTCTCGATTAGAACTTGTTAACTTTTGATTAAAAGTTTGAGTGTGTACTTAGTGTAGTGGAGGTTACTCGTGGGCGAGTTAGATCTAAGTGTGGGGGAATTTGATGTGACGGTGTTATACCATCTTTACTCACCCAATTCTTAGCTACTTTAGCCTTGATATATGTTATTTATAGTTACTTTAGCTCATTAATGCATTTTGCTAATAGTTGCATTGTTTGGATGTATTATTAAGCAATTCCAATTTAATGTGTAGATGTCATGTTCGAGAATCGCATTCCTAGTTTTGGAAGTGACTTTGACATTTTTACACTTATTCCTTGGACTACATTCATGCCAAATAATGAGTTAATAAGAGTTAAAAACTTGTAGATTAAAGACAAGTCAAAGCCCACAACAATAAGTCAAAGTACGCAAGCAAGGAGGAAGAGGAAACGTCAAAGGGGAAAAAAAAAAGGAGCCGTGTGGCGCGGCAACTTTGGCAGACTACCTAGCCTCGTGGAGAGGATCAGCGATTGGATTCCGGCGGTCACTCTAATTCTCCATTATTTCGACAATTATGTTCAAGCATTATGAGACTTTATGGAGATGTCTTTTTGAGACCTATATAAGAACATGATTTTTGATAATTTTAGAGATACCATCTTCCATCATTTAATCATTATAACACACAAAATAATTCCTAGTTTGCTTTAGTGAATATTTTTTGTATGGAAGGCTAACTTCCTCATCTTGGGTCAAGCAATTGAAGCACATGAATTAGTATTTTGTAAGACTCTTTACTCTATATTTCTACCTCTAAAATATTGATTTATAATCTCAATTTATTATTATGATTATTGATAGTTCTTGCTAGGTTGATCTCCTAGTTTTTCTTATCTTTATTTTATTGCTAGTTTAGGAATTTGAATATTTTGTTCACTTTCCTAGACATTGGTAGCAACTATAACTCATCAATTTGTATGATTTTCATCGTTGTTGAATTGTAGGAGAATATTTATCATATGAATTAAAGTGAAGAACCGCTTGTGTATGCACTTTTTCATCTTTGTTGGCTTCTCTAATTATAACCTATGTTATGATTGAATTTAGATACGCTTGGACTAGATTGTCATCGCTATAAGGGTTGTTTAAGTGCGCTTTTCGCAGTGAATAACTAAAAATTAAGGAGAAGTAGAAACATATGTTTTCACAACAAAGTATTTAAGAGTAATTAGAATCTAAAAAAGTCAACGATCAAACCTAACTCTTTTGTGGAAACTGTAAGACCTAAGAGCTTTTTTTTAAATTTGATTTAACTAAAATCTTTTAATATTACTTTGCTAGATTAGATTCAAACCACAAATACCCCCAATTTGGTTACCTTAGGAGCCTTGGACTGTTTCTTGTACCTTTCATTTGACTTCTCAATCTGCATCCTGACTGCCTCATGTAGCTTCACCATCTGTTCAGCCCTCCTTTTGGCATTAAAGTTTATCTATTCCCTTGGTATGTTAGCTAGTTCAAGGGGCATGAGTGGATTTACCCCATAGACAACTTCAAATGGATTGTGATCTGTTGCAGTTGATGGTGCCCTATTTAAGGCAAACTCAGCATGGGCTAGCTTCAAGTCCCAGTCTTTCAAGGATTTGCTAATCAGGCACCTTAGGATCCTCCCTAGTGTCTTGTTGGTGACTTCAATTCGGCCATCAGTCTGAGGATGGTGGGAAGTACTGAAGAACAACTTGGTCTTCAAGAGCCTCCACAGGGTCTTCCTAAAGTAACTCATGAATTTGGTGTCTCTGTCTGAGATTATAGTCTTTGGAACCCATGTAGCCTCACAATTTCCTTTAGGTAGAGCTCAGCAACACTGGCAGCATCCTCAGTCTTCTTGCATGCCACAAAGTGAGCCATCTTGCTAAACCTGTCAACAACAACCATTACAGAATCCTTACCTGTCTGGGTCCTTGGTAATGCAACAATGAAGTCCATGCTCACATCCTCCCATGGGTTGCTTGGTACCAGTAATGGTATATATAGCCCAGCTTGGAAGGAACCTTTGGCTTGCTGGCACACTGAGCATCTTTGGCCAATACAACTGATCCTGCAATATGTCAAGTGTCTTTTGAATCCCAAAGTGCCCCCTAGGCCTCCTGAGTGTACCTCAATGAGCAGATCCCTATAAGAGCCCCTAGGAATGCATAGCTTGTTTCCTTGGAACAGGAACCCCTCGTGCAGCATGTACTTGCTCCCCTTAGCCCTTCCCCTCTCAGCTTGCGTGATCCATTCTTCAGCAAAATCAGGGTCCTCTTTATACAACTCTTTCAGGAACTCACACCCCAACACTCTCTGCTCCATGACTGATAATATGGAGTGTCTCCTTGACAATGCATCTGCCACAACATTTTGCTTCCTCTATTTGTATTTTCTAGAGAATGTGAAGGATTGTAGGAATTCAACCCACTTGGCATGCCTGTGATTTAGGTTGTGCTGTCCACTAATGTTCTTCAGTGCCTCATGATCTGAGTGTAGGACAAAGGGTTTTGGCTTCAAGTAGTGTCCCCAATGCATGAGTGCCTTGATGATAGCATAGAACTCCTTGTCATAAGTAGAGTACTTAAACTTTGCCCCATTCAGTTCTCACTAAAATAAGCAACTGGCTTCTGACCCTGCATCAAGACTGCTCCAATGCCAACCCCACTAGCATCACACTCCACTTCAAACAGCTGATCAAAATCAGGCAACTTCAGAATTGGAGTCTCACACATTAGTTTCTTAATTCTTTCAAAGGATTGTTGAGCACCCTCACTCCACTAGAACTCTCCCTTCTTCAAGCATTCAGTAATAGATGCAACAATTGAGCTTAAATTCTTGATGAACCTCCTGTAGAATAATGCCAACCCATGGAACCCCCTGACCTTAGTGGTGGTCTTAGGAATAGGCCAAGTTTGTATGGCTGCAACCTTCTCTTGGTCAACTGATATCCCTCTCCCTGATACAATGTACCCTAGAAAAGCAACCTCATCAACCATGAAGGTACACTTCTCTAGCTTCCCAAATAACTTCTGCTCCTTCAATATCCTGAACATAGTCTCAAGGTGCCTGAGATGCTCCCCCTTGCTGCCTCTATATACCAGGATGTTATCAAAGTAAACCACATCAAACCTGCCCAAGCAAGGTCTCAACACCTCTGTCATAAGCCTCATGAAAGTGCTAGGTGCATTGGACAACCCAAAGGGCATCACAAGTCACTCATACAGCCAATGCTTAGTCTTAAAAGCAGTTTTCCATTCATCCCTTTCTTTGAGTCTTGCCTGATGGTATCCTTGCCTTAGATCAATTTTTGTGAAGATCTTAGCACCACTTAGCTCAAGCATATCATCTAGCCTTGGAATGGGGAACCTATACTTGACTGTGATGTTGTTGATTGCTCTGCTATCAGTGCACATCCTCCAGGTACCATCCTTCTTAAGCACCAACGGAGCAGGTATAACACAAGGGCTTAGGGACTCCCTCACAAACCTCTTTCTCATGAGTTTCTCAATCTGTTTCTGCAACTCTTTGGTAGCAGGTGTATCACTTCTGTAAGAAAGCCTATTTGGCATTACAGAGCCTGAGACTAGATCAATATGATGCTCAATGCCCCTTAGGGGTGGTAGTCCATCTGGTAACTCTTTTGGAAAGACCTCCTTGTACCTCAAGATCAAAGGTTCAACTTCTGCAGGCATCTTGGAGCCTTCCCCTTCTGTAACCTCCTTAGACAACAAGATGATCATGGATTGCTCTTGTTTTATTTCCTTAATCATGGCTGCTTCAGACAAGAACATCACTCCATTGATTTCCTCGGGCATATTAGGACTCCCATAACTCCTCTGGTTGGGTGGTAGGGGTGTCTAGGTGATCTTCTTTCCCCCATGCCTGAAACTATATGTGATATCCTTTCCCTAGTGAGTGGTGTTCCTGTCAAATTCCCAAGGTCTCTCTAACAGAAGGTGGCAAGCATCCATAGGAACCACATCACATAGAACCTCATCCTTATATATATGTTTCCAATGGAGAATAGAACTTAGACATTGCCTATCAACCCTCACCTCAGCCCCCTTGTTAAGCCACCTCAGTTTATAGGGGTGTGGGTGTTCTTGAGTAACCAAGTTCAGCTTGTTTACTAGGATGATGGAAGCTATATTAGTACAGCTCCCCCCATCAATTATCAAATTGCAGACCCTCTTCTGGATTGTGCATCTACTCCTGAATATCAAAGACCTCTGGTCATCCTCCAATGGTGTATGTTGGGAGTGCATGACCCTCCATAGGACTAAGTTGTGGCATGTATCTGGGTGAGCCATAACCTAAGTCCTGCCCTGGTTCCTCCTCAGCTATTATCTCCTCTAACACTATGCTTTCATCAACCTCATACTCAACCACGCCCCCCCCCCCCTCTCCCATTCTTCTACCTCCATGAGTGTCATAGTTCTCTTAGAAGGACAGACCTTCCTAAAGTGGCCATAGCCCTGACACTGGAAGCACCTGATCTTGTTCTCAGTTGGGGTGGGGTGAGGTTTGGAGTTCACAACTCCCTTTCCCTTGTCTGTGGTAGACTGAGTGGTTGTCTTAGGGGTCTCCCCAATCTTAATGCCACTATAAGGTCTGTACACAGGTCTAGTAGCAGGTGTAGGTACAGTTGGCTTGGTCGTTCCCATCTTTGAAAATCTCAATGCTAGGTTGACAACATTATCATAGGACCATAGGGGTTGCATTCTGACCCTAGCAGCAATGCTCCTATCTAGACCCTCTAAGAATCTGGCAATTCTTTGTTCTGGCTTTTCATTGACTTCACACTGGAGGGTCAATTGTTCAAAGTCCCTCAGGTACGCCTCAACATGCCTCTCCTCTTGTTTAAGCTTAGATAGTTTGATAAACATGTCTTGGGTGTAGTCTTTGGTGACAAACTTACTCAACATTTTCTTTTTAAGTTTTGACCAAGATCTAAGGGGTTCTTTCCCTTCCTTAATACTTTGGTGTTTCAGATTATCAAACCATAAGGATGCATATCCTTTCAATCTTAACACAGCAACTTTAAATGATTTAACATCAGTGTAGCCTTTGTATTCAAACACTTTTTCAACATCCATGATCCATTCTAGCAAGTCATCAGGATTTAAACTACCAGAAAATTCAGGGATTTCTACCTTAAGATGCTTGTCAGTGTGATCTGGGATCTCTTCATAAGTCATGTTGCTTTCTTCTGAATTTGATCCTTCCTCCTTCTGTAGGGGTTGACCCCTTCCCAGTCCCATGTGGCCACGACCTCTACCTCTGCCTCTTGGGGGTGGTCTCCCTCTTGCTGGGTTTGGGATATTCTCCATGACAGTGTTTAGAGCAGCCAGTACCACATTGACAGTGCCTGCTAACTGGTCCACATTTCCTTCAATACCTGCAAGCCTCTCTTCACTCATTAGGGTATTTTTTGTGTTTTTTGTTGTAGTTAGGGAAATAAATAACTCACAACCAAAGCTCTGATAACCAAATTTGCAGTAATATAGTATGGGTATTGTATGAATTGGACTAGAATGACTCTCAGAACAACCTAGACACAGGGGATGTGAATGTTAGGCAATTCCCACAGCTCAACACATGAAATTAGACAACAAACTGGACTGACCAAGCTCACTCACCACAGCCTAGCACAGGTGAACAATCTTGAATCAAACAACAAGGCAACCAACCCACAGTCTAAGCACAAGGAGTTTTGAACTTGCCCACAGACTTTGATCAATACCCATAGCCTTGCACATGGTATCACCAGGCCTGACTCTCAACTACAGCAATGCACAAGTTGAAAAGATTTGAAATTGAGAAGAATTCTCAGGGTTCTTTTCATTCAACATAAACTACTTCTAACAAAAGAGCAAGGGTCCTTATATAGGCATCAAGCTATCTAATACAGACCCTAGAATCTCATCTAAGGGCCAAGATTAATCACTAGAATGCAACAAAGTACTGGCTACAATATACAGACTAAAATACTTAGAAAAATACTAAAAGAGACAAAAGTGCAGGCATTTGGTTTGTTGTTTGGTGTTGGCTTGGAGCTTGTGGACGAGCCTCATTAATACTCCCTTGACCTTCCTCTGCTTGGCTTCTAAGACTAGGTAAGACAATAAAAAAACTTTTGGAAACAGTCTCTCAATGTCTAACCCAAAATAGTAAAGTTACTTTATGCTTTTATGCTTTTCCTGCTGGTTTTGATTTGGATTTTTGGGATGGGTGGGATGTGAAATGGACCTGTTTCCCTAGGACTTTTTTGGACTTAGATGGGTAAGGTTTTAGCTGGCCATGGTGCCAACTGGTTGTTCAAGGTGTGTTGGGAGTTGTACCTCCCCCAAGTTGCTCCTGCTGAGTGGGTTTGTAGAGTTTTGTTTTGGTGTTGGTGGGTCTACCTTTGGTTAACTCTGGTCGTGTCCTGGCTCGTGTCTTGGCTATCATTCCTTTCCCTTTTGGTATTGTCTTGGCTAGCAATGCCCTGCTTGATGACTTCCCCTTGGCTACCCATGCCCTACCCCCTGGCTGACCCCTAAGTAACAACACAGACCTCTCCCTAGCTATCAGTGGTTATCACTTGGTTTCCCTTGGCCTGCCCTCTGTCCCCAATGTTAATCATTGCACTGCCCTATCCCTCAGCTCGTGCTGCACATGTCATCATCAACAAACTAGCTCAACAAATTCCCCCTTTGATGATGACAAGCCTTAAAAACACAAAATCCAAAAATTAATTTCCCCCTAAGAAAGTCGGTCCAAAACAAATGCTTTCAATGATTACACATATAGTAAAGTGACAATAATAAGTATGTGACAAACAAAACCAAGAGAATTAGATAGCAAGAGAGTTCTACTAAGCAACAAGCAAGAGTTAATCAATGATATTCTCATCTAGTGTGTGTTTCGCTTTTCCCCCGCTTGACATCATCAAAGGGGCAATGATACTTTTCTCGGACACAAAACACCTATGCACAAGATATCATAACAACCGCACTAGATAAGTCAAAATAACATTTTTAACAAGACAATGATTAGACAAAAAAGCTAACCATGTTCAACAAGACTAAGCCATGTTTATCATTACACCACCATAAAAGAAAGACAAGTTTTAAGGCATATGGTGAAAGGCAAAAAGAGGCAAGTTTTAGATTACACCACCAAGACAAAAAGGGACATCATCAAAATAAGAGGTAAGAAGGGTTAAGACACAGTCACTCATCATCCAAACCTTCCTCAGAGCCCTCATCATCACTTGTAATACCAAACTTATCCTTTATAATGTTGGAAACGATGTCGACTTCTCCCTTTGTAGAGTCCGCTAGTTGTTGAAGAGCATCAAACTTTGTACCAACCCAAGTCCTCAAACTTTGAATTTCAGCCAAGATAGCCCCACAAATTTCCTCATTGATCCCACTTTTGTTGGACGACCCAACCATAGCATCCTTATCCTTAACATACTTGACATCCTCAAGTTTCCCCCTAATTTCCTTGAGCATCATTTTTCCCAGATTTCCCGAGGTCATAACATCATAAAGACCGAGAGACCCGACGATTTTATCCACCAACACTCGCTTAGCTTTGAGAGCCAAGGAGAGACAGAGACCGTATGGGAGATGAATGAGGTCCTTTCGTGGGAATTTCCATTTTTGGATTTTTGTGGATGTGACGGAGATTCTGTGGAACATTATGCGGGGAAGGTTGATTTTTTTATGAGTGGTGAGGTGATAGACAAGATATTGTTTGACTATGGAAAGCTTGTCGCGGTCATTGGAGGGGTAAATGGTTCGACAAATAAGGTTAAAGAGAAGGCGATGTTGGGTGAGAAGTTGTTTGCACACAAGTGTAGTGCAGACTTTGGTTTTGGGAATCAGAGTTTTAGCCACATCAAGAGGGGCAGCATACGAAAGGACGGGCCAGACTTTATCAAAGGAATTTTTATTATATCCCTCATCCGTTACTCCGAGAATATCAGCCAAGAAGGCAAGAGTAATGGAGAAAGACTTACCATTTACTCGGGCAGAGACTGTCAGAGAGTCAGACACTCGGACTGTGGCATAGAATTGGATGATTTCACTCACATAAACCGGATGGTGTGCTTCAAGCAGATTTCCCCATCCTTGAGCATCAAGGGCTTCGCCAAAGGAGGTAAAAGCGGGAGAGGAAGAGTACCATACATTCGTATAGAGCCGCGTGGTATGGATGACAGCCTTTTTTAGTAGAAGTTCACAGATACCAAGAGGAGATGGTTGTAGATCCATTTTGATGAGTTGTTGTTTGATGATCGTGTTTTCATATTTATCGATTACCGGAATCGGGTCATTAGGAGAGATATAGGCCCATTTCTGCTTTTCTTCTTTCCTTTTGGCCCTCTTAAGTACCGGCTCATCTTCCTCAAGGTCAGGTTTGTCACCGGTGCGCATAATATCTTTACCAACGGCATCATCATCATTATCACCATCTTCGATTATGACCGACATGGACCCAGATCTGCTGCGCTTACGAGTGATCGGCTTCCGAGCAGGTGCCGGAATCTTAAATGTTCCCCTTTTTTGGGGATTTGATTCCGGTGAGATTCCATCGAGGTTTACCCCCATCATCTTTAGGAGCTTCAGTGACAAGTGGAGATGGGGTCATGGGAGGCTTAGAGCAAGACCGTTTCCATGTTGGGGAAGGGACAAGTGGTGGTATTACACAAATAGGTTCGACAATGATGGGTTCATCCGAAGCAGGCGTGGGTTGAGGGGATGAGGGAAAGGGGTCTGTTGTTTCGGGACAGGTTGAGGTGGCAGGAGAGGTGGAGGTGGTTGAGGCTGATTGTGGGGTTGGAGATGTGGACATGATGTGTTTGGGTGATTTGATGTGAAGGGTAGTGTTGAATGAGGTTTTGACCATAGTAAAGGGTAGGTTTTATGAAGGTAAGAGTGTGGGTAAGTTGAAAGGTTGTGTCGGTTGGGAGATAAGGTGGGTAAGTTTTGTGGCCATCTTTAATTCGAGTAGGTGAAAAAGAAAGGGGATAATAGGTGGCAGTAATTTTAACACAAGATGGTCAAGTTGTTGAATATGCAGTTCAGTACGAAAATGTGCAGGAAAATCATGGTAAATTAAAACACAAGTGAATTAGAATAAAGAAGAGTATACTTACATGCCAATTCTCGTAATCATGCAAGGGATTAGACACACACACGAATCACATACAATTAATTAAACCAATTTATAACCGAAGTTTCTCAAATTGTTCTCTTGCTAGTGGTTTCGTAAAAATATCCGCTATTTGATCTTCGGTTTTGCAAAAAATAAGCTTAATATGTCCTTTCTCTACGTGATCACGAATAAAATGATGACAAATCTCAATATGCTTAGTCTTAGAGTGTTGAATGGGATTTTTGGAAATGTATATGGCACTAATATTATCTCACATAATAGGAATAGAGTCATAAATTATACCAAAATCTTGAAGTTGTTGTCGTACCCAAAGAAGTTGTGAGCAACAATGAGCGGCACTAACATATTCGCTTTCGGCCGTTAAAAGAGCTACCGTATTTTGTTTCTTTGAACCCCATGAAACGGGACAAGGTCCAAGGAACGTGGAAATCACGGAGGTGCTATTTCGGTCCACCGTACATCCCGCAAAGTCGACATCGGAAAATCCTACAAGATCAAAGGGACAATATAACGGATACCACAAGTGGAGATGTTGTGTTCCAATCAAATATAGAAGAATTCGTTTGACGGCTTTGAAATGGGATTCTTTCGGATTTGATTGGAACCGAGCACATAAACAAACGCTAAAGAGAATGTCGGGACGACTAGCGGTTAAGTAAAGAAGAGATCCAATCATACCTCTATACACCTTGTCACTTACATTTTTCCCGTTCTCATCTTTATCCAACTTGGACGTAGATATCATAGGTGTAGAGTATGATTTAGCATCCGTCATCCCGAATTTCTTAAGCATTTCTTTAATATACGTTTGTTTATGAATTAGGATCTCTTCTTTAGCCTTTTTAATTTGAAGTCCAAGAAAGAATCCTAGTTCACCCATCATGCTCATCTCAAATTCCGATTTCATCAATTCGGAAAAATACACACAAAGAAGCTCATTAGTTGCACCAAATATAATATCATTGACATATACTTGCACAACTAACAGTCCATCAGACTGTGACTTTATGAACAAAGTTTTGTCCACGGATCATCTTCTAAACCCGTTTTCAAGTAGGAATTTTGACAATCTATCATACCAAGCACGAGGTGCTTGTTTTAAACCGTAAAGAGCTTTGTCCACCTTAAAAATTTGATTAGCAAAATCATTATCCATAAAGCTCGGGGGTTTCTCAACAAAGACATCCTCTTCCAAATAGCCATTTAGAAAAGCGGTTTTAACATCCATTTGGAAGAGTTTGATGCCCTTGTGAGCCGCAAAAGCAATGAGTAATCGTATGGCCATAGGTCTAGCTACCGTTGCATAGGTTTCATCATAGTCAATACCCTCTTGTTGGTTGTCACCTTGCACCACTAGTCTAGCCTTGTTCCTTACGAGTTCTCCGAAATCATCAAGCTTGTTGTGAAAGACCCACCTAGTACCAATGACGGTACGATTAGGTGCCCTAAGGACCAAGAGCCATACCTCATTTCTCTTGAATTGATTAACTTCTTCTTGCATTGCAATTACCCAGTCAGTAATAGTCAGACCGACTGTTACATTGGCAGATTCAATCTGAGAGAGAAATGCATTGTGTGCACAGAAGTTGTTGAGAGAGGCTCTTGTTCTTACTCCAAATCTGATGTCACTTGTCAAATTTGACAAAGGGTGTGAGCTTTGATGTTTCTACTTCATTGGCATGAAGGGGGTTTCTTCCCTTTTAACAGCAACATTATGAGTGACTGTTACTTCCTAGTGAGATTTAATCCTTCATCAAAGTTGGAGGACTCTGTCTTTTTCAACAGTCAGTGGGACTGTTACAATCTAGGAGAGAGAAGCATCAGCAGAGTTACTGTTAATTCCCCCTGAGTTGGTGCCGTCAGTAACAGGTAACAGTCCCTTGGTTTGCTGCTGGTCAGTATTGTTCGAACTGTTCAAAGCTTCTTCTTGATTAATCACAAAGTCTTTTCCCACAAGCCGAATCTTGAATTCATCATCTTCCTCATCAATTTGTACCTGCTCAAAGAGACTAGATTCATCAAAAATTACATGTACACTTGACCTCAATCAACATAGTCCTCTTGTTATAAACTTTATAAGCCTTGCTATGATTTGAGTAACCAATAAAAACAGCTTAATCACTACGTGGATCGAATTTACCCAAATTATCTTTACCATTATTGTGAACAAAACATTTGCTACCAAAGCATCTAAAGTATGAAATGTTGGGCTTTCTTCCATGTAGTAATTCATATGGTGTTTTATTTAGTAAACTTTTTATCATGACTCAATTATGAATATAGCAAGCGGTATTTACCGCTTCGGCCCAAAAGTTTCGAAGAAGCTTACTACACAGTAACATGGTTCTAGCCACGCATTCAAAAGTTCTATTCATGCGTTCAACAACGCCATTTTGATGAGGAGTTCTTGGGGCGGAAAAATTATGATCAACACCATTGTCATCACAATAAGCACCAAATGATGAGTTTTCAAATTCGGTTCCATGATCGGTTCGAATGGAAACAAGTTTTAAATCAAGTTTGTTTTGAATTCTTTTTAACCAAATCAAAAACTCATCAAATGCCTCATCTTTGGAACTCAAGAACAATGCCCAAACAAATCTATTATTATCATCAACAATGACACAAACGTAGCGACTCCCTCCTCTACTAGGAGTTCTCATGGGTCCACATAAATCAATGTGCAAGAGTTGTAGTGGACGAGAGGTACTGACAACCTTTTTCGATTTGAAGGAACTTCTAACATTTTTGCATTTAGCACATTCATCACAAATTTTATCAAGATCAAATTTTATGTTAGGAAATACTTCAACCAAGTCAAGTCTCTTGAGAGTATTGAGAGTCTTACTACTTACATGTCCAAAACGTCCATGCCACAACCAAGGGTCATTTTTCATTACACTCATACAAGACATGGTATGTCCGGATAAGGTGTTTAAATCGGTTAGGTAGACGTCTTTCACACGTCTACCTTCAAGTATTACCTCATGGGTTGTGGCATCAATGATTCGACAAAGACTAGAACTAAATTCAACCAAGTTACCACGGTCACATAATTGAGAGATGCTAAGGAGATTATGCTTCAAAACTTAGACAAGCCGCACATTGTTGACACAATGTAACGATGACTTACCAACCTTCCCAGTGCCTATTACTTCACCTTTCTTGTTATCACTAAACGTTACCGTGCCACCATCATAAGCTTCAAGTGAGAGAAATTGGGTTTTATCTCCCGTCATGTGACGCGAACATCCACTATCCAAGTACCAATTGCGGCCGCCTCTCACCTAGCCGTACAAGAGATTAGACTTTAAGTTTAGGAACCCAAATCATTTTCGGTCCCTTCTTGCAATCAAGTTGTTTAAGGAGATCTTTTCGAATCCATATTTGCTTTACAACTTTAACATTTCTCTCAATGTCATTATGTCTCCTTTTGCAAGCATTAAAGACATGACCAGTTTTTCCGCAATAGTTGCAAATGATGTATTCGGGAAGACCAACATACTTCCTTCTTCGGAAATCAGTTTTGCTAGGATCTGGTTTCTGAATGTAACAGTGCGACTGACTGTTCCATTTAAAACCGAGACCAGGAACTCTATCACACCTTTTGGATTGACTAGTGAGAAAATTCAAGACATTTTGACTTCCTTCTCATTTTTTAGACACATGTTTAGGTTTATTAAGTTCCTTGCTAAGTTTCTCAATTTTAACCGAAAGCAACTTGTTCTTTTTCTTAGAAATGTCAAGATCCTATTTCATCACGACACACTTGGATTTTAAGTCAATGATGGTGCTGATTTTATGCTCAATGTCAATCTTAAGGTTGGATATGCAAAAGTTCAATTGAGTGACTTTAAGGTCGGAAGAGCAATTCTTGTGATTGTCATGTTGAATCTTAACAAGTTTTTCATGAAGGACTCTAATTTCCCCTTTGAAGGCATTAAGATCAGCCTTGAGTCGATCATTCTTAGTGGTTAGGGTTTTGATGAGTTCATGAGACGAAGGATTTTGATTTTTTAGGTCATAGGCAACGGTCAGAGGAACTGTAGCTTTCAGACTGTTAACTTCTTCTTCAAGGTCGACTATCTGAGTTTTAGACGACTCGAGATCTTTGATGAGATCATCACGCTCCTTTGAAATTTTTCAAATTTGGAAAACTAAGGAGGTGTTAATCTCTTCAAGTTCAAAGGGGGTAGAGCGAGGGCTAGCTAGAGGTTTTAAGGGAATCAAGTTCATTTGTCAAGGTTTGTTTAATTTCCTTAATCTCTTAAATTCAGCTTCAACTTCAGAAATAACAGTCGCGGTGTCTGTGACATTGAATTCCTGTTTTAGAAGAACGTTTTCTTGAGCGATCTCCTCTATTTGATCTTGCATGACATCTAATTTCTCAGTTTGGTTACGACAGTAGTCAAACAGTTTATCAAGTAACTTGCACACCTTATCTTTGGAGTAAGTTCTAACCTTGGCCTTAAGATATTTTACCTCATTGTCGGAATCGGAATCGGATCCATCCGGATGTGCAATGAGACACCTAAGAGACTCACTCCTAGCAAGTTTATGTGCTTTATTTTTCATATTGTTTGTGAAACACATTTTAGCCTCTAGGTGCTTCTCGATGGGTTCATCGTCCTCGGAGTCGGACATGCCCCAAATGGCGGACAAGACTTTATGCTTCAGTTCTCTCTAAGCCGTGTCTCTTCTATCCTAGATTTGATGTCATTCCATTTTGGGCATTCTTTAATTAGATGACCTTTGTCACCACATTTGAAACATCTGATAGCGGAATTAGGTCGTCTCTTAGGAAAACGTTTTCTAGCATTGTTCACTTTGAAATTTTTGAATCCTTGGCTATTGACCATCCCAACAAGGTTTCTTGAAAACATGGCAAATTCATCTTCCTCTTCTCCTTCCTCATTACATGAGGTGGATTTAAGAGCAAGTCGTTTTCCCATTGAGGTCTCGCTTGGAGCATCGTCGAGATTTAACTCATGTGCAATTAGGGATCTCATTAGTTCATGAAAGGTTAAGGTGGTTAGGTCTCTAGCCTCTTTGATAATGGTGAATTTTGGTTGCCACTTAGTGGTAAGAGTACGAAGAATTTTTCGAATGATGTCCTTGGACTCGAAAACTCTTCCTAGACTCTTAAGCTCATTAATTATGCTAGAAAAGCGAGAAGCCAAGCTATTGATGGACTCATCCTTCAACATATGGAACATCTCATATTTTATTATGAGAAGGTCTATACGTTGTTTCTTAACTTGTATGATTCCCTCATGTGCAATGTAATACTCCGTATTGTTAAGTCAAAGTCAAAGTTAAATTGGTTAGCGCGTATTAGAAATATGATATATGTAAAATGGGTAATATAGTTATTTGTAGTGATTGTAGTCTTAAAAGGAAAAGAAATTATAGGCTAGTTTCCTAATAAGTATTATTATTATATATTAGTTTCTTAATAACTATTATTATTATATTATTATTCTAGTTTCCTAATAATTTTCCTTGTCACTATATAAGCCTCTTTAAGTCTTTTAGCTTGTATTCTAACTTTTACAATTCTCATAATAAATAAATTAAAGAGAGAAAAGATTGAAAGGGAATTGGGCAATCAATTTGAATCTTGCGTCTACTTTGATTGGATTCAACCTTTACTCTTGTGGCCGATTCATAGAAGATTAATTATAGTTTTTTATGGATGTGCTTGTGCTTGGAAGATTTACGAAAAGGTAGGAAACTACTCAACTAGTTGGTTTGTCTTTATAACTCCGTTAATTATCTTGAAATGGAATTAATTGTTTCTTGTTGTGGATTTGATTGCCTTGAGTTGCCTTACCATGATACATGTGGCCTTGTGATGTTATCTTACGTGTTGCCTTATGATGTGGGAAGCCATCTTATAAGTGATAAAAGTTAACTTGGGATGTTATGAAACTGTCTTGTGCTGTTATAAAGTTGTCCAGCGATTTTATTGTTGGCAATTGTGAATATTAATATTAATATTTTTATTGCTGGAATTGGAGATGGACATTGAATTTGCTATGAGGCCCAGGCACAGTTGCGGTTGTGGTCCTGAGACTGGTAGGACAGGCACGGGGTGTTGAAGGTCCGTGGTCCTGAGACTGGTAGGACAGGCACGGTGGTGTTCGGGTTGTTACCATGGGCCTTCAGACCCGCGCCGTTGTGCGGCGTGTGGTATTTGTGATTGGGAGATTGTGATGCGGTGCAGGATTATGTATTATTGTATCATGATATTCTGATTGCAGGAATGGTTATAACAATTTTATTTGTTACTGCTGTTTAGTTTGTTACTCAACCTTTGGTTGACTTGTTTATTTCTATTGATCAAATAAATTTGGTACCTGTTTTAATTGATGGCATCCTGCAACGAACCATTGAATATTTCAGGTTCAATGGGGAGCAGATAATAATAGCAGGTAATTTTGTATCAGTCTTGGATGTTTGAAGAGATTGGCACGTGATGGTCAAGCTTGGAGTCTAGATCACCAGTAGTTCAGATATACATTATATTTATTTAATATTCTTCCGCTGTCATTGGTAATTTAATTAGTTATCAGTTATTGGGATAGTGTAGGAAACTCTTTAAGGCATTTAATTAAAGTACTTTGGTTTGTTACTTTGTATTCACTGCCTCAGGCAACTGAGATGGTAACAGTTTTATTTAATCGGGAATGTCTTGCTAAAGGCTCTTGATTAAATGGGGGTGTTACAAAGTCGTATCAGAGCGACGATCCTAAGGCCTAAAACAAATGAACCAATGAACATAGGATGCGTCTAATAAAATGAACCCCGGGATAGAAACGGTTTAGGAGCCCTCTTATTAGGTTGGGGAGACGTCCCTAATCTGGCCCTTTTCTATTTTGAGTCGGTCACGCCGGGAAAGGATAAAAGAGTGGGGTAGATAGCGTGGATGCATTAATTTAAGGGTCTTTTTATCTTGAATAATGCAAATACTAATTCAATTGCAGGAAGTGAAGGGAAAGGTAGAAAACATTAAAATAAATAAAGGAAGCAAGGGATTGTGACTTGTATTACGGAGGAGTAACGTGGAATGATTGATAAGAATGTGAACTTGAATGTCATTAATTATGAGACTTCTAATCGTATAATGATTCTATAAAAAAAATATATATAAATATATATTTAAGGCTTTGTGAAATTGATTGAAAATTTTGTGTGAACTATGTGAATTAGAATAACATGTCTAGAGATATGCAGAACGTGAACCCTTGAACCTATGCTTAATTGATTGATATTGAATGTTTAAATGTTTAAATTGCTTCAAAGGTGTTAACAAATGTATTGATTCTAGTTTATGCATTCAAAGTAGGGTTGTGGATAACGAATCAAGTATGTCTGACTAAATGTAAGCTAATAATATTATTGACATAGCAAACTGAAGAAATTAAATATGAATGTATATGATAGAAATAACACTTGTGTTAAAAGTAAAATGTTGAATGATGAATTAAACATGTATGATGAAACCAAGATAGGAAAAGTATGTGTGTGAAATATAAGGAATTGGATGTATGATGACTAGAAATAGCAAAGATAAATGAAATATGAAACTTGTGAAGATAAATGAAATATGAAACTTGTGTGTATTTCGCTTTGCATGTTTAGTGATATGAATAAATTGTAATAAATGATACAACTGGTAATCTAGGCAATAATATGGATGACTTAATGTACTATATGACAATTTATAGACCTTATGTGATGAATTATCACTTGTTAAATTATTAATATGTATTGGTGAAATAGAATGAAAATGGCTGGACTTGACATGTGAAAGGTATGACAAAGTAATGATGACTTAAACCGTTTTGTGAAATCATGAGGTTCGAAGTGTGAGGTTATAAAGTTAAGCAGTTCAGACGAGCTTGTTTACTAAATGATTGAATTGGGTGAAGTTGAATATGATGATTAATCCTAATAGGGATTGACTTGAACTTTGTGTTTAGTTTTAATTGGGCATGATTAGAACTTATCAATGTGATTTAACTTAAGTATATTTGGGCTACAATTACTTGTCTTATGGTGTTTGTATTTTTTGGGTAGGAATAAAATTAGATTTGTTAGGAACTACGTTTATAGAAGGGTATGTGGTCATATGTAATTGTGATAGTAGGTGCGAATAGAATGCTAAACTGAAGAGTGGTATTGATAAGCATAGTGCGTTAAAGAGTAAGATATGTGATGTATGGTGAATATAAGAAGAAATTATTGAAAGGAAATATACGTATGTGCATCATTCAAAACCCATAGAAATTAAGGGAGGTATGAATATATATATATATATATGATGGCTAAAGGCATATGTTATTATAACCCGTTATATATAAGAAAGGATGGAACCGGAGACTTGTGAGTTTAGTTTAATGTATACCAAAATGTGAGCTTATGTATAGTCGATATGATTGGAGGTTGAAATAATAAGAGGTGAACCTAGTTGTGTGATTCTTTAGGAGGTTAACGTTATGAGATAAGTCAGGATTTGGAGAAATCTTAATAAAGGGTATATATAGTTAAGGATGAATATCATTTATGTACTTGTGGATAGTGAATGAGATTTGATTAGTGGTTAGGAAAGATTATTGTTAAGTATGATTTGGGAAGTGGTTTGGAGAGTTACTACTTGAATTATTGAGGCTGGCTTTTGGAATTGTGAGAACATGATTGAGAATAATAAGGATTCCGTAGTTGAAGTACTAATTTGTGTGTAAGTTGGATATAAGGATTGCATCAAATTGAATAAATGTCAATAAGACTTTTGTGGAGGTAAGAATATGAGAACTTACTAGACTAAGATGTCAGCTCATGGTTATATACATTTGGGCTAATGGTGTTGGAGAGACATTATGGGGAAGGGAAAGACTAAAAATGGGATGATTAAATATATAGTGTTATAATAATTCTAGTTAAAGGAGGTAGTTAGTGAACTGTCAACTAGATAACATGTTAAAAGAATAGTTATGTTTCATGCTAAATCTTCTTTTGTTGATTACATTCTGATTATGAGGTCGTGTGGTGAGGTACTAGTTTCAAATATTTTTAAGATTTTAACTCTAACTGTATTGGGATATGTTTATATGTGGTTGTTAATTAATTGAGTTGCATGAATAATTTAATTAAGTGTATGTAAATGTTACTATTGTATTGGCATGAAGGGTGTTATGGTAACCATAGTATTGGGAAGAATAAGTTGTGCGAAGAACTTGATGTTAAGTAAGTGGGATACTACTATAGAGAATTAACATTTTGAATTGGAATGGCCGATATAATGATTTATATAATAGGGCACTAAGATATTTTCGATGGTTATAGTTATATGTATTCTTTTGGTGTTAATAGGCGACTAGAGTGATAGAGTTATAGGAGCTGGGTAAGTAACTGTGGTTGGTGGTTTGGATAATGGTTATGTTGGTGGTATGAAGTATAGTTATTGAGGTATCGCTTGTAAAATAGAGAATGAGTGTCTTAGAGAACTAGTTATGGTATTTAGAGGAAATTGTTCTGAGTGAGGAAGGATGTTATATCACGATGGTAGCCTGACAATATTTTGGTGGTAGGCAATATGATTGGTTACTTAAACTGTGTAAAAAGGTGATATTGAGCTAAAAGTATTGTGTGTTTTGAGATGGCATTGATGATAGAGTGGGTGATTAATGTTGATGTGAGTATTGGTGGTGCACGATGCACGTATACGCATGTTTGGAGTTTATGGTGTTATGAGGTAAAGTGTAATGTGAAATTGGAAGATACAATATTATTACTAATGTCATAAAGAATTGTGGATTCGTGATTGGATTGGTAAATTGAATGATAAATGGATATTATATTTGAGGGTGATTATAGTAAATGATGTATTATAAATGATGTCTATGATATGGTATTAGCTTTAGTTAATTAAAGTATTGCGTTGAAGGACAAAGAATGGAGAATATGCCACTTGTGTTAATTGTGAATATGGTGCATTATGTGTTTTAAGGAGATTTAGCAATTGTTTTTAAGGTGTCATGGTTGAGCGATAGTGATATAAAATAATGTATGATGAACTCGAGGTTTGGTACTTTATGAGGATTAGTATTCCAGGTTACGGGGACATAACCTTTGTTTTAAGGGTGGTAAGATGTCGTACCTATATTGATTAAGTTAATTTTTTTTGGTTAGAACTTATAAAATGTAATGTTGGATGTATTACGGAGATAGTTGTTAGAAGGAACATATATTTGATGTTTGGGTATACCGTGCGTTTTAGTACCTGTGGTTGTCGCTTAGTGGAACTTCGGGGACGAAGTTCAGTTTTAAGGGGGGTGAGCTGTAACATGCGACTTTCTAGTACTTTGTTTAGCAAAGCCATGTAAGCATGTAGGTTTGTGAGTGACAAGTAACTAAGGAGTAGAATTATATTTTGAGGTAGTCTCATTTTGGGAGTTTATACTTCGAGGACGAAGTGTGTTTTAAGGAGGGTAGATTGTAATAATCCGTAATTTTAAGTCAAAGTCAAAGTCAACTTGGTCAATGCATATTAGAAATGTGATATATGTAAAATGGGCAATATAGTTATTTGTTGTGATTGTAGTCTTAACAGAAAAAAGAATTATAGTCTAGTTTCCTAATAAGTATTATTATTATATATTAGTTTCTTAATAACTATTATTATTATATTATTATTCTAGTTTCCTAATAATTTTCCGTGTCACTATATAAGCCTCTTTGAGTCTTTTAGCTTCTATTCTAACTTTTACAATTCTCAGAATAAATAAATTAAAGAGAGAAAAAGATTGAAAGGGAATTGGGCAATCAATTTGAATGTTGCGTCTACTTTTATTGGATTCAACCTTTTGTCTTGTGACGGATTCATTGTAGATTAACTATAGTATTTTATGGATGTGCTTGTGCTTGGAAGATTTGCGAAAAGGTAGGAAACTACTCAACTTGTTAGTTTGTCTTTATAACTCTGTTAATTATCTTGAGATGGAATTAATTGTTTCTTATTGTGGATTTGATTGCCTTGAGTGTTCTTACCATGATACATGTGGTCTTGTGATGTTATCTTACGTGTTGTCGCCTTATGATGTGGGAAGCCATCTTATAAGTGATAAAAGTTAACTTGGGATGTTATGAAACTGTCTCGTGATGTTATAAAGTTGTCCTGCGATTTTATTGTTGGCAATTGTGAATATTGATATTGATATTGTTATTGTTGGAATTGGATATGGAGATGGAATTTACTATGAGGCAAATATTGGTAGGCCAGGCACAGCTGCGGTTGTGGTCCTGAGATTGGTAGGCCAGACACGGGGTGTTGAAGGTCCGTGGTCCCGAGATATATTTGAGTAGGCCAGGCACGGTGGTGTTCGGGTTGTTACTGTGGGCCTACAGACCCGCGTGTGGTATTTGTGATTGGGCGATTGTGATGCGGTGCAGGATTATGTATTATTGTATCAAGATATTGTGATTGCAGGAATGGTTATAACAATATTATTTGTTACTGTTGTTTAGTTTGCTACTCAACCTTTGGTTGACTTGTTTAGTTCTTTTGATCAAATAAATTTGGTGCATGCTTTAATTGATGGCATCCTGCAACGAACCATTTAATATTTCTAGTTAAATGGGAAAAAAATAATAGAAGGTAATTTTGTAGCAGTCTTGGATGTTTGAAGAGATTGGCACGTGAAGGTCAAGCTTGGAGTCTTGATCACCAGTAGTTCAGATTGACATTATATTTATTTATTATTCTTCCCCTGTCATTGGTAATTTAATTAGTTATCAGTTATTCGGATAGTGTAGGAAAATCTTTAAGGCATTTAATTAAAGTACTTTGGTTTAGTACTTTGTATTCACTACCGCAGGCAATGACCGGGTTTGTCGCAGTCCCGATACAAAAATAATTACCCACACTTAGGCTAACAACACAAGGAATGTAATTAGGGAAGTAGGGATCGATCCTCAGGGAGTACGTGTTAACTATGAATTGCTATGGGGTGATTTTCATTTAAGTTCGATTCATTTGGGGTGATTGTCTAAAGTACTAGCATGAAATAAAATGACAAGTATGTAATGACGATATTTAAATGACGAGTATGGAATTGCAATAAAAATAAATCTAATCTAATTGACGGAAAGAAAGGTAACGATAATTAAATCTAACTAAGAATGATATTTAAAATGACAATATTGAAAAGCTATCTAACTAAACTAATAAACTAGTAATTGACAATAAAGTAAACTATCTAAGAACAATAATAAAATGACGGTAAAGTAAACTAACTAAACAACAATAAAATAAACTATCTAAAACAGTAAAATAAACTATCTAATCAAATTGATATAGAGAAAGAGAAATTCATGTCAAATGATTTAAACGCTTTATTGATACCAACATTAGAATTACTACGATTGTCTAAGCCTTGTAGCGGTATATTCCTCTCGGATTCGTACCGACTTTTTAATGGGTCCTAACGTCCTCTCAGCCTGGTTAGGTCACTAAACCCCTATTGGTAGTCCTAATTCCCATCCCAACTCTCGTTTCTAAGACGGAAATTGACTAATACAAACAATTGTTTATGGCCACTAAACGAAGTTATAGAATTTGACACGACCAAAGGAAGAAACAAACTAGGTGGTTCTATTGGTATCGACTCTTCTTTTAATTCATTTTAACTAGCAAGTCATTTCAATATTACAATTTTATTTATTGTATTTACACAATGATAATCTTACAATGGTAATTTTAATTTATGTGATTAAATAAATTAAGAGGAAAATGATGAACAATATTAAACTACGAAATAAAAGTACTAAAATGATTAAAGTGATTATATTAATAATGATTCTAGTGACGAATTCTATGATGATTATTATATGATTAGGCAAAATAAAACATGGCATGTTAAATGATATGCCATAAAACTCTCCATTAAAGCTTGGTAGAAGAAGAGCCAAGAGACGTCCATCAGCAAACATACCCGATCGGGTATGTAACCCAGATGGATTTTTCCGTCTCTTCCAATTTCGTCTTTGTGCACGGAATCCTATGCCTTGGTCTTGGTCAATGTAACACGTAATTGGGCTTGGGCTAGTCCTCTTTTGAATTGGGTTGATGTTTTCCTTTGAGAAACAAAGTCAAAGTCCAAGATAAGTCTATTCGAGGAAGGATGTAGCGGAATCGTAGTCAAATCGTGAAATTGCTATCATCGGTTCCTCGAAAACTCGTATTCTAGTGCCTTTGCTCCATAAAGTAAGAAAATATAGCAAAACCGCTCCATTTCCTATAAAACGAGACAAAGCACGCAAAACAACTAGAATAGCAATATTAGCTCGTTAATCACTTAACAAAGTGCATAAATCATATAGAAATCGAGCTAAAACGGGGGATAAATTAGTACAAAATATCGCTTATCAAACTACCCCAAGCTAAACCCTTACTTGTCCTCAAGCAAACATAACAATCATAACCAGGACAAGGGTAGCAAACAATGATCAAACTATCATATTAATCCCAAAAATAAGCTCTTAACAAGTAGATGTATCATAAACCCGAAACAACAAGGGCAAAGGAAAGTGCGAATCATGGTTGATATTTACATAACGGCGCAGCATAGAAAATATTCTTTGGACTTTTTCAGCTTTTGCATGATCTTATTGACTATGGACTGTTTCGATACACTCTTCACTCAAATTTTTGTGAAATAGGAAATATTGGTTCAAATTTGAAGTGACACTCTCCTATCTACGACTTATAAGAATGTGCCCGCAGTCTAGTATGGTAGACAATCCAAAATCATTAAGTAAGACTAATCATGATCAAAATGTAATGTAAGAAGCCAAGAGAAATAAAGAAGAGGCTTGGGAAATTTGGGTAAGAAAGTGGACAAACGATTTTGGTCATGTGAGGCTTTAAGTCAAGCTAGTAATAACCAAATGTGTAGTGGATACTCAATCCAAATCATACCAATTCCCATAAACAATAGTCAAAGCCAAAAGCAGCATATTGGCTTATTAAACCTAACAAATCAAGTTACGACTTCCTGAAATTTTTCTTTCTTTTCTTTTTCATTCATGGAAGCGTTTTTCGTTTCTTCGTCTTTTTTCTTTTTTTCTTTTGAGCTTTTTCTCTTCTTTTGAGCTTTTTCTCTTTCATTTTTTTCAAAGCTTCTTTTTTTTCTTTTCTTTTCAAATTTCTTTCACTGAAAAATACGGGAATCAGCAATCCCGAGACAGCAGGTTCACACGAAATGGTGGGAAAAATCAGAATATCGCAAAAGTACAGAACACCCCTACACATAAAGTCAGTTACTAGCTCAACAAGGGTAGGCAATAATGTAATGTAGCTAGAAAGAAGGGTGTTTTTGGGCAATGTGAAATGTGAACAGGATTAAATGGCTTCAAAATGTAGATCATGATAGTAATACTTATAGAAAAATGGAATAAAAACCATACTTATGCGTTTTGATGTCACACAGACTATAAGGAGAAAGTACTCACTCCTAAACTGGGATCGGGTTCAGATGTATCGACCACTGGAGACTCTACCTTACAATATGAGTAGCTTGCCAAAGTCAAGATCAAGCTTAATTAAGCCCAAATGCAAATTTCTACCTACTGTGTACAAGACATCCCCATGAATGCACAATTCCTCATAACATAATGAAACATCAGCTTATAAAAACTATAAATTGAGAAATGTAAGATGGAAATGATCTTTTGTTTTTGTCTTTTTGATTTTTTTTTTTCAATAAAAACTAAAAATAAACTAAGAAAATGAGAAGAAAATAAACTAATGAGAAAAGTAAAAATCTAAGTGCATTTCTAAATGCAGTAAGTCCTAAATGCAAATCCTCCCCCAAGCTAAAACTTCACATTGTCCTCAATGTGCATGCAATTATAATAGATTCAAACCGAGAAACGGTTGGTAGCACATAGAACAGAGAAACAAGATGAAATTCTAATGGGAAAAGGGGCTAAAAATAAAACTAAAAATGCTAAAAATAAATGAAAGAAAGAAAAAGCTTACAAAATGTCTAGCCTCCCCCAAGCTAGTATAAACAGGCGAGCCTGTTATCATCTCATCTCATAGGCCACCAGCTACGGCCTCTCCTCTCTGAAGGAGGCGGCTCGGATGCGGATCCAGAAGCATCTGTATAGTAGGTATCATCTGCATAATAATAACTACTACTGGAAGCAACGATCCCGGTTGGGTTGCTGGCTCCTAAGGACTAATACTCATCTAATTGGTGACCACTAAAATCACCTCTTTACCCTCCAAATCTCTCAACACCATAGTCAGTACCGCAGTAATCATGTCCGGTCTGCTGCACATCTGCATCATAAGCAGTACCATACCCCCCTTCGGGCCATGTATAGAAAGACGGGTGTGGGCCCTCAGGTCTAATGACACCTTGCCTAGCAAAGTGATCATAAATGGGGTGCAAAGCAAGCTGCTGGTCGGACTGGATTCTGTTAATGGACAAGGTCAAGGCTTCAAACATGGCAGTCACGTCGCCCGTAGCATGGGTCGACTGAGAGGATGATTCTACCTCAGGGCGGTGGGATCTAATCTGGATAGGGGGGTCATCGGGGGTAATATCCCCAACAAGTAGAAAATAAGTGGGACGGGGTTAGATAGCCTCACCCGCCTGAAGTTAAGGACGCTGCCTAAGTAATGGAATTTGGTTTACCTCAGCGGTCAACTTGACCGAATCACGACCATCTATCCTCCAAACCATATGGGGGTTAGAGATACGAAACCAGTTAAGCTGAACAAAATAATCATAATCCAACCCATTTCCTATCTCGGTGGGAGGTGTAGTCAATGCCTGGAGGTCAGTGGTGGCTTAGTTAAAACCACAAACTCGCATAGCAAGGTGAGTGATAAGGCCTCCATAAACAATGGTAGTGTTCTTTGGATTAGTAGCTTTAGTCAACTGAACAGAAAAATAGTAAGGAATGCTAATCGACCACGGTTCATCACCATCTACATTCAAAAACCCTCCTAATAATATCTAACTCTACCCGTCTCACCAAATAAGGCTCAGCACGGCCCAAGAAGGTCCATCCCATGAATCTTTGCCAGATTCTAATGGCGGGATGATGGATGTGTTGGTGTGGGACATGGTCCCAACAAGAGACAGGATAAATAGAAATGGTGTTCCAAACCTGGCTAACATCAAAGCCTTCGAGAGGTGTAGTAACAGTGTCCCTGTGGGTGAGACCGAATTGGTCAGCAAAGGTCCCTAAGTCCATACTATAGTCATCATTAAACAATCGAAACCGGACTTGGGGCATAGAGTTTTTATTCCTAGACCTATGCAACTCAAATGAGCTCAAGAATTCAAGGGTCAATTGAGGGTAAGTCTTACAACTAAAGTTCATACTAGCATTCATTCCTAGTGTAACACCCGGAAATGTACCCTATTTTTCTAGTAGAAATATTTTACGAAATCTTTTCAGCAAATTTAAGTTTTAAATTAGCTTTTTATGTTTCGAGTCGAATTTAGAATTTCCGAGTTCGTATTTGGAATTTCTGTGAGATTCCATGAAAATCACGTTTTAAGGCGAGTTTGACTTTTCTTGACTTTTGAGTCGAGTTTGACTTTTCTTGAATTTTAAGTCGTCTTTGACTTTTCTTGAAATTTTAAGTCGTCTTTGACTTTTCTTGAATTTTAAGTCGTCTTTGACTTTTCTTGAAATTTTAAGTCGTCTTTGACTTTTCTTGAATTTTAAGTCGTCTTTGAATTTTCTTGACTTTCGAGCCGTCTTTGACTTTCGTTGACTTTCTCCTATATATACTCCCTCATACTCACCCTAAACCTAATTCATTTCCCCCACAACTCATTCTTTCTTCTTCCTTAAGAAAACCAAAGAAAACCTTGCCTCCATTTTTGATCCGTCTTAGATTCAACGCTACTCCTTCGTTACTCGCTCAAATTCCCGTAAGTTCGTCTTATTCTTCCCCTCTTATCTTCCTCTATCCGTATTGGTAATAAAATTACCGTCTTTCTCGCTTTTTAAAGTATCCGTCTTTCTTAAGGTGAATGATATTCATCTTTTATTATCTAATTGTATGTAGGTGGAGATTAGGAAAGCTTAGTAACCGTTTAAAGACGCGAAAAGGTAACGGTGAAGGGTTACTCGGTATCATTTACGTGTTTTACATGATTTCCATGTTAGAGTTCGTATTTAGAATACATTTAGAAAGCCTAGGAATTATGATATTGATGATGATTGATGTTAGTTGATGATTGTTGATGATAAATATTGATTGTTGATAGTTAATAGAAGTAGATTATGAGAAGTGAAAATAAAAGGATTGAATTTATCTTGAAGGTTCACGGGTGACTTGGTAACACATCTCACGGTCGTGAGATGTAAGTCACGGTCGTGAAACCCCATTTCACGGTCGTGAAATACAAGTCACGGTCGTGACTTGCGCAGTTTCACTGCACTGACCCTTTTTGGTAGAATGATCATATCTCCTTCGTTACTTGTTTGTTTTGGGCTTGTGACCACTCGTTGGAACCGTAAGAGGATAAGCTATCACCTCAACTTGGAATTTCTGCATTCCCATATCGAAAACTCTAGTTATGACCGTTTGAATTGGACCCTTGTTTTCGTTGGTTTCCAAACAATGTTGTTTTGGAGAGGTGATCTATGTTTTTATTCATTATGCTTCATAAACTTGTTCTAAGGCTTATGTATCATGTATTGACTCATGTTTATCATATTTAAACTTATATGATTCCCTATTCTCATGTTTTGTGACGGTTTTTGGTATGTTCCCACTTTGAGTCGGTTTTTACAAATGTATGATTTGAGCACTAATGATTTGTGCTATGAACTCTCATTTCCCGGCTATACCCTTATACTCGTTAGACTGGAATGTCGGAGCGATGGGGTGTATCCTTGATGCTTGTATGCATGTTTAGTGGGGATATGACGACGTTGTTAGGAGGCGAACGAAATGCGTTGGTCGACCCGACCGTCAAATGTTGTATACTTGCGAGGTGGTGTTATTGCATGTAGCGTACTAGCTTGACTTTTGACTATAGATCTCTTTCCGCCTCTTTCGTGAATTGATCTACCGAATTTGGGGTACTCGGCATATATATTGTAAGTCCGTGTCTTGGATGTGGAACGTCTTACCACATGTCGAATCGGAAAACGTCTTATTCCGAGAGTCTGGCCAGGTTTAGACTAGGATCGTATTATTATCGTCGTCCTACCGAGAGGATTAGAGTCTTGTGTGTACGAAACGTCTTATCGTACATGATTCCGGGAAACGTCTTATCCCGTGAACTTGTTTGTCTGGGTCATGAGTATACGAAACGTCTTATCGTATACGGTTCAGGGAAACGTCTTATCCTGTGGACTTCCATTGGCTTGTCTTGCTATTGTACACGAGGCTAGTGCGTTTCATTTACCGTGAGAGATGTCGTCAATATATTGGTATGGTTGGATGAATGATTATATGATTGATCATTGAATGACTTGGCATGGTTTGTTTGTTGAGTCTCAATCTTATCAAGTATATGCCGCTAACGGTGAGATGTAAGCCCTAGTGAGTATATAGTTGACTAAGGGTGTCTTTCCCGAGTCTTTGAATATCATGATGGATTCGGATTTGTGCCTCTTCTGTTCTTATCATTATCTATAGAATTGCCTATCTATTCTTATTGTATCTCACATGTATATCTATATATGCATTCTTTACTTTTGTATTTCCTTATATGTACGTTAAAGGTGATATGGCTGGGAGAACCCGGAGTTACTCCCCACTGACTGTGGCGTTCATGTTTTTCATGAATGAACAGGTTGCTTGCTTGGATGACTTTTTGGATATGATGGTTTGGGGTTCGGGTGTGAGCTAGCGGGCGTTGTCCCTGGAAGTTTCACCTCTAGACGATTTAGCTAGTTTTGCTAAACACTTGTTCTTTGCTAACATTTTAAGAGACCACGTCTCTTTGTTATTTTC